>OOFJ01002773.1:4225-15534 GCA_900323375.1 Benthosema glaciale | reverse complement strand
GTGCCCACCCAGTTCGTGGGAGCCATCATCGGCAAGGAAGGGCTCACCATTAAGAACGTCACCAAACAGACACAGTCAAAGTAAGCTGCTGCTAGTAAGACTCTTCTGTTGGTCATATTCACACATGACATCTAATCAGCCTTTTTTGGGCTTACAGCATACATAAGTTAATTGGCTGAATATAGTCAATTAGCTCTCTCCTGTGTTCTTATTGGGGATATTCCTTGACCCTCACAAATGCGTGTTGTTTTAGTCACAATCTCTTTTGCATTTGTGTTTCTGTCTGATAGATGTGGTAATGATGTGCTGTCTTTGCTGTTCTTTCTGTTTAGTTTATTTGCTTTTCAAGAAATCGCTTTCTGGGAGATGTAGTTCCTGGCTCTATATAGCATTCAGAGATTGTGAAATAGTTGTCTGGCTAAGCAAGACTAGGTTGGAAGTGGTTACCTTTCCAACTCTACATTTATCTGTATGTGTGCTCTCTCTGTTGGCTTTCCATTAACCTTCTGACAATCCTGGGTGTTGTTTTTGTTAAACGTGTAAAGTAAAGTAAAGTAGTACATTTGTCTTGATATTTCCTCCCATCACCTTCCTATTCCTCCTCCCCCTCTCTGTGTGTCTTCCTCTATGTCTCTCTCTCCCTCTCTCAGGGTAGATATTCATCGGAAGGAGAATGCAGGTGCGGCAGAAAAACCCATCACCATCCACTCCACTCCCGAGGGCTGTTCCTCTGCTTGTCGCATGATTCTCGACATCATGCAGAAGGAGGCCAATGAGACCAACACGTGAGTACAGGGTTCCCTTCGTAAAAACAAAAACAAAGACAGGGCATTTTCTTAAGCACATACAGTAAGCCTTATAGACTTTGTTGTGCAACAAAAAGAGAAAGTAATATAGCCAATCTAAAAGCTCACAACACGTCACAATGTGAGATGATCAATCTGCTAATTTATTTTCTTGTGTGTTAAAATGTGCCCAAAATTCACTAGTGTTAACATATATTATCTAACATAATGATCAAACATATTAGACAGTTGTATTCAGTCTGACCAGAGGCAGGGGCAGATAAAAACCTGCACGTGTCCATGCTTGTGTAATGCTTGTGTAACTGCCTGGATTCCAAACCAATTCTCCGGCATGTGAAGGCAGACAAACATCTTATTGCCCCTGACCTGCAAGGGAGATATTAGGCTTCGTCAGACATGGCCACACTGCTACACTTTTAAATGCACATGTGTACATTAACACGTTATACAGGTGTGTGAGCAGAGCAGACACACACCCATGCATACATGCCGACGTAACTACGTTCTCTCCCAGGCAGATTAACCCTGTTGTCGACCTAATCATCTCATCCTTTAACCTCTCCTGTACACCTTTTAATCTCAACATCTATTCTCTAGCTCTCTCTTAAACATATGACGCGTGCAACGGTCCCTGCCACAGCTTAGTGCTTAGGAGCCTGTGAGTGTGCCACCAGCGTCCCTAATTCATCCCGACACATTTAACAAGACTCCACATTTTATGAACCCTTTATGAACGCTTGCAGCTTCTACTGGTCCTGGGAGGTTTTTCAGTTTTTTTGTTTTGTTTTTCTTTTTGTTTTGTTTTTAGAAATGGGTTGACAATGCCCAAAACATGCCCAATACAGCGTAGGCTGTACCTCTACTTCTCTACCAAGTGTGCTACAGTAACTGTAGCCCTTACGGTTTCAGAGAGAAACATAATTTAATGTGAGCTGGCCCCTATTCTCACTCAAGTCGATGGTAAAAATGTATTCACTAACCAATTCATAGAAATGAAACTGTACACATCGCTTAGCCAAATACAGGCACACGATTCCCGAAGCCGGTCAATTTCACATTATAGCATGTGTGTGTGCCACCAAAATTGTGGTCATACAAATATAATGTGTTGACCTTCTGGGCAACCGCAGTAATAACAGCCAGAACAAATTATGTCAAAATGCTGAGTCAGTGCATAAACTAGAAAAGAAGCTACTGTAAATACAATTGAAAACAATAACGTAAGGAACCAAAAAGTCTTAAATCCATGAAAAGAATGAGTTAAGCCAGTGGAGAGTGGAGACTGGGATCAATTTGGTTCAATTGGTACACTCTCAGAATTACAGACCTGACCATTTGGAACCCCCTCAATGAACTCTGGGAGACTCTGATGGTGCTTTAAACTTAACAGCAAATGTCTCAATGTCTTTCTACATAGGACAGAGGATATCCCTCTGAAAATCCTGGCCCACAACAGTCTGGTGGGCCGGCTTATTGGGAAGGAGGGTCGCAACCTGAAGAAGATTGAGGATGATACAGGGACCAAGATCACCATCTCCTCGTAAGTGCTACGTGTGTCTATGCATAGACCTGGTATTATTCTTTCTACACCTACATTTCACCATACCTGCATCTGATTGGCCAGTACAGTGGTATATGACCAAGCAGGGTTTTAGGTTGGGAATTGTATGTCCACAGTTACTCACTGGAAAACCACACTAGAAAAATGTAACACCTGAAGCGTTGCGTTAGTTCAGGCAGAACACGGAAGTGAAGCATGCATCAGTTGATGGTCTATCAGCATTTCAGTCACGTGTCTACAGCTTATTGGTATCAGTGGCTCAACAACCAACAAGTCATTAGGGCAGTCATTATAAACTCACACCAACTGTAAAAAAAAAGCCTCCTTCAGTCTGTCTGTTTATAGCTACTATGGTTGAATCCCTTGCATGTTGCTCAGATTCACTGGGGAGCATCGCAATAGCAGAGCCTTTCCCGCCAAATATAACTTTGCTTTTCACCCCTTTTTCTCCCTAATTGATTCCTCCCCACACTGTGTTGTCACTGCTGTTGTATCCTACTGCCCGTGAGGAGCAACCCCCAGGAGGACGTAGAACGTAGAGACGCAGAGGAGGACGTAGAGCCCCCCCCACCAATTGTGTTTGTGTAGAGACGCTCGAAAAAAAGCCGGATGCACACCGGTGAATTCGAGCCCACAACCTCTGCAGTGGTGGGCAGGCACTTTGCCACTGCATCACTCGAGCGCCCATTAGTTAAATTATTTGACCTGAATGTTAATGATAGAACTGTATCGTTGTCTCGGTAGTTGCAACCACTATTAGACTAGGAGACGGTATTATATGCATGCTATTTCTCAGTTTACCAGAGGCACCCGTCCCTTCTTCCTCAGACGTATGTTCATGAGCCACCCGGCATGTGGTATCACTTAACTTAGTCTGCCATTACAGGCCAAAAGTGTAGAGTTGATTACGGCTCCTTCACTCCAGGACACAATATCAGAGGCGTGGTGATTGCATCTCATTTAACGCACCATACTCCCTAACCCTCTTTCATTTGGGGCTAATGAATTGCTCTGTCTCTTATTCTGTGAAGACATAATGAGCCTTGCCATGGAGAGGCGGAGGACAGGAGGGACAGTAGCAACCACATCAATGTTGGAGCTTTTGTCCACGCCCACTTTAACAGAGGAGAGAACAGATTAGATCCACTTCATTCGCACAAGCAAAAAGCATATATTTATTTTACACAATGTACGGTATAGTGTAAATGCTCTATGAACGTATTGATTATATGATTCATATAGTGGTGTACTGACCAACAAAGATGCATTATATCCAAATCTGCAGAGGATATGAAAACAATTATTGGAAAGGTTATGACACAAAATATTTTCACAACAGAATGAAATCTTGATGAAGTAAGAGTGACAATATACTCACATGTCATTAATTATTACACCATGTAAAATGCTGGAGCTTAAGATTGGAGGACGCCAATGTGCAACAGATATAACTCCAGGCCGTGAGTCACCTTGCCAAATGTTTTCTCTGTGTGCGTTTTCTTGTTATGGTTTCAATCTGACAGCTGTTCATCCAAATGTTTGCACAGTGACTTGCGTTACCATATGCTTGCTTGTGTGTGTGTGTGTGTGTGTGTGTGTGTGTGTGTGTGTGTGTGTGTGTGTGTGTGTGTGTCTGTGTGTGTGCACGGCATCCGCCACAGGTTACAAGATTTAACCATTTATAACCCCGAGAGGACCATCACAGTGAAAGGCAGCATGGATGCGTGTTGCAAAGCCGAGGTGGAGATCATGCGGAAACTGAGGGAAGGCTACGAGAACGACATTGCTGCTATAAACGTAAGCCGAACCACCGCTCTGTCTGACATTCATTGCATGTTGTCTGTCTTGGTGGGACGTGATCTCAGCGTGACTCATTCAGTCTGGCAGGCGACCTCGGACGGGTATAGTGAAATGCTATCAGAGAGCAAGGGATAGTATTGCCCTCCTATTCATACGCCTTAACCACCGACATTACTAATACCGGTCATTGTCTGCTTGGTAAGCAGATAAGCGTAAACAATCATCAAACAGCTCATCAGTGACTGGAGAGAGAGTATCTGGGCGTGCATTGTGCGGGTGTGTGAGTGTGTGAGTCAGTGGGTTTGCCCCCAAGCCTCCGTCTGACTCACTCCTTCTCCGCTAGCCGCGTGTGTCAGTGTCGCCGCCGCACTTAATGCCTGCAATTCCCAGCATACATCTGATAGCTGTAGGCTGCTCTCTCCCGGCTCCTCTTTCACACCGCCCCGGTGACATCACCGGTGGCGCAGCCAGGGGAGGTCAACCGCCGAGGAAGAGAGTGCAGCGATGATATCACAATGAAAAAGCCGGACTGATTGCATTACGGCAATGCTGGAGTCAATGCTGTTAAGTGTTAAGTCATATTATGTGCCAGTGTAATGATGATGGGAGTTTCACATTTATCCCCCCTCCCCATGGTCAATAATAGAATTGCCTGTGTCTCAAATTGCAAGTGCATTTTCCTTTACTGAATTGAAAGTCTTGTTATTGCTGTCTGATAGGGCTTGTAGTAACTGGCAATGAATATTGCTCACCAGCATGCATTTAAAGTACAGTACATGGGCTGCTGTGAGTGTACTCACTCAGCAGTGTCTCTGGGCCTACCTTGCTCAGCTTCCACAGTGAGCAGCCAGGGCCATCTAGCGTGACAGTTTGGATATTACACAAAGTCATCATGGAGAGAGTCTCCGGGAAAATGCAAGTGAAAGGAGACCCTGTGTGTTTGGCGCCATCATGAAACCAGAATAGTTGAATGAATCCCTGAAGGGAAATATTGCTGTCAGCCAGTGGTGGAACAGTTTCCCCCACGGAGGATGCAATAGACAAAATTCAAGAAAAGAGAATGTATTTGTTTGCCCAATGTGTTGAGTGGTGTATGTCATTTGCTTACCTCAAATGATACGCTGTGAGCAGAATACGTCTTTGGCCACAATTGCCGCAAGATTTAACACCCAATTGAGTTCCCCCCATTTACTGCCAGTGTCTTACTAAAGTATAATACTTTTTTGTTTTAACTCTTTGTTCTCCCTCTCTCTGCTATGGTCTACCCTCAGCAACAAACCAACCTTATCCCGGGCTTGAACCTGAATGCACTGGGTATCTTCTCCTCTGGCCTGTCAGTGCTGCCCCCCGGTGGAGGACCACGGGGAGGAGGAGTGCCCCAAGTGGCACCAGCAGGATATAACCCATTCTTAGTGAGTACACTACACTAGTACTAACCCTAGATTTATAATGTAAAGATATTTTAAAATATATTTTCGTGAAATGCCAGCTTCCTTACTCAGACTTCTTAGGTGTAGTTCCAGACGACTCTATATAGCATTCGGAGATTGTGGAATAGTTTCTGTCTACGCGAGACTCTAACCCAAAACCAACATTTGGGTCCTTCTTTAAACTACCATATAAAGTTAAACACAACAAAGCTAATAAAAAAAGTCCAGCTTTAGTCCAGTCAACAAGATAATGCAGTTCCTCCCAACGCCACGTGTGGTAAAGCGGGTGTACGAGAACCAGTTTGTGGAAAAGCAATGCTGTTTTGACTCCGGTCTTCCTACATAACAAGCTTGAAACAAGCAGAAATCCCCCATCTCTGCCAGAGATGAGTCAGTATGTCTCTAAAATAAAGTCTCTACTCGTTGCCCAATAAAGGCAACTCAAATTGCTGAGGCTGTCTGTGAGAATGCAATGGCATGCTTGGAAGCATGGCAAGCTAGCCACATAAACCTATTCCCTATTCTGGGCATGTCATAATAGGCATACATTCGGTGAAAATAGGTGAACAATCTGCGAAGATAAATCAGCAGAAATAACCGATCTACAAGCTCAGCTTGGGTATGTTCAGCGAAAAGATTTAATGGAAAAAGAAGGGTGTCAATTACAGACCCCTGGGGAACCCTGTTGAGTGTGTAGGGTTTACGTGGTTATTGTTGCGTTATAATTTTTGTGTGTTTACCAAATACATTTACACATTTGCCTTGAAAATACCCTATTTTTAGAATGTGTGCTGTGTGCATTGGTGTGAAAGAGAAGCAGAGAAGTGCCTGACCAGTTTACTGTTTTGTCCATTACAGAGTCACGGTCACCCTTCACATCTCAGCGGCCTCTATGGGGTTCCTCCAACAAGTGCCATCCCCCACCACCAGCACTCAGTATGTCCTGTGATATCAGCACCACACACATTATAGTCACAGTGAGCAGTGAATTCCCACCTAATTTCTTGTTCTTTGCTTTATTTAGGGGAATATTTAGAACACCAAAGGGAGCAGCTTGCTAGTCAACATAGGGTCATAGTTTTTATGCGATGCCTTGCCTTCGGTTTACTGTTCTGCCGGATTTACGTGACTGTTTTGAGGCAAGCATTCTGGTATTCGTGACAGGGTGTGGAATTGTCATGTCCCCTTGCCCATTGACCAGAACACCACAAATATTTCCGGAAGGGGACTTTGCAGACCAATGTTATCCAGTGGTTTATATATAAAAAAAAGAAACCCACTTCAATAACAGATTGTTGCTATGCTAAGGAATACAAAACAAAACAAACAAAAAAGACATGTTGGAAAACTCACGCAATGGGTAATATTCCAATCTGTCTAAATCTGAAAAATGTCAGGTATCTGGAATATTAAATTAAACCCCCAAATCCTTTCTTTCAATCTTTACTGTTAATGTATCCATCTGTGAGAGTATACAAATACATTTGTACACTCTCAGAGTTAAATTAACACTGAGGACCGGTAAAAAAAACAAATGTTTTTATTTGTAGCCTAATGCTATGCCTACAGCTAGTACAGAAGTTGTCACCCTTAAAGCAAAATTACACTTTGGTTTGTTTAGCAAATAAACAAATGCAAACTAGAAAAAGGCACAGCTGGGTCTCCACCAGATCAGGAAGGTTTGTTGTGGGCGTGCATTTTTTGGTATTGAGTGAGACGGACAGACAGAGCGCACAATAATATGCTCTCTATTTTCTTTCTTAGTACATAGGAAACAATTCTTATTTCTATAGAGAAAGCCAAGTTATGGTTATATATTTTCTCCTTTTTATTTTTATTGTATTCTTTGGTTGGTTTATCCATGTGTTATTTAGGGTGGGGATGAGTGGAAATTGGACTGGAACTCCTTGTTGGACAGCCCAGTTGATGAATGTCAAACATTCAGGAAATAATAATTCTGACCAAACCGAGATTCCTACAGTTGAGAGTTCCCGTGCTACCTATTGTAAGGATGAGGGCCCAGTCACACTAAAACCACTTAGATCCGGGCCGGCAGTTAAGCGTTGGCACTTGCGTCCACCAGGGGGCAGTGAGTGTGTTAAATGTAAGATGACCTGTGTGCTCCAGCTCATCCTTTTGGCCCAGATTACTTTGTATATTTATACCTAGGCTAGGCACTCTCTCTATATGAACATTGTTTTAAGAATAAATGATAAAATTAGTACAGTCAGAATTTGAGAACAATTAATCTTGAAGCATTATCAAAGCAACACTGCAAGGTAAACCTGTAACGATCCTTTCTCGTTTCCTGTCTTTCTCAGCAACAGGCTCCTGAACAGGAGGTGGTCTACCTCTTTATTCCAACTCAGGCAGTCGGGGCTCTAATTGGCAAAAAGGGACAGCATATCAAACAACTAGCCCGCTTCGCTGGTGCTTCAATCAAGGTGAGAGAGGCATCAATACACAGAGGAGAGGGTACTCTCAGTCTCAACACAAATCCAAGCCAGTCAGTGAGTTGTTGAGGCTGTGTTATCAAGTTGGCAGACAGTGTTGGCTGAGTCAGCTGTAGTGTCTGGACCACAGCTGACAATGTTAGTCTTCAACATGGACAAACATTCTCTGTTTGTGAGCTGAGAATTTCAAGAAACCCTAAAGCTTTTTATGTTGGTGGTGTTTTATGGTTTGGTTTGTCAGCTGGGTAAATTATTAGACCATGCTTTCTATTTCTCTCTCCCTCCCCCTGCTCCCTACCTTTCCTCACTTATGTCAGATCGCCCCTGCAGAGACTCCAGACGTCACAGAGAGGATGGTCATAATTACTGGACCCCCAGAGGCTCAATTTAAGGTAAATACAGCTGTACAAATCCCCACCGGTCATTAGAAAATAGCTGAATGATCACAACTGCAGGCTTGTTCTGTCACATACAGTAAGTTGTATTCAGATGATTGTATCATCAATATACGTATGCTTATCACTGTGTCCCCATCTTCCCCAGTCTTCCTTGCCTCATTCCCTCCTCTGTATTCCAGGCCCAGGGCAGGATATTTGGGAAACTGAAGGAAGAGAACTTCTTCACGGCAAAGGAGGAGGTGAAACTGGAGACCCATATCAAGGTTCCCTCAACTGCAGCTGGCAGGGTCATCGGCAAAGGAGGCAAGACAGTAGGTTGATGGTGAAGGAGGTGGGAAATGAACTGGGATCCTTACGCAGCACCCCGCAAGTATACCCCAATATGCTTTAATCCAGTGATTTTCAGCCCTTTTCATTTCAAGGACCTCCAGGTTGATATGCATTAGGCCACAGACCTCCATTTGATAAAGCTACTACACTGTAAGATCCTCAGTGCTTATTTAACACTGGGAGTTCCATCCATCCATCTATCCATCATCCATCCATCCATCTTGGGGAGAGACATGCAGCAAAGGTCGTCTGGATTGGGGGTCGAACACGCAGCGCGCTGTCTGTCAGGCGGCATTAGCGGCCTAGGTGGCCAGATGTGTCTTTGAATGAGCACTAGTGTCTGTTGGAAGTGAGGCATGGGTCATGACCGCTCTAGCCTGGCAAAGGCTCAGCCTGATCTGAGCTTGTGATATTTATGCTGCCTGTGAGGCTACATGACCTCTGGGTTCCCCGTCTTTTGCAGGTTAATGAGCTGCAGAATCTTACTAGCGCTGAGGTCATCGTACCACGGGACCAAACTCCAGACGAAAATGACGAGGTCTTTGTGAAAATCAGCGGGCATTTCTTTGCCAGCCAGGTAATATTACTATAAATTAGGATCAGATAGGCAGTAATAACACCTTCTTGTATCCAGCTCACTCAATATAGCAATGAGTGAACCTTCTTGTTATTTGCTGTGTGTCTGTATTCGTGTACATGACCTAATGTGCTCATTTCTGCAAATTATACTCATTTTGTGATGTTAAAATCAGGATCAAGGACTACTTGCATTGCAATAGGGGGGAGAATATTGGTTAAAGCTTCTGTCAAACTAGCGTAACTGGTTGTTTCAGGGTCCACCTGAACTAGTCTTGCCTTGTCATACAAATCTGTTCATTTATTGGTTTAAAATATATTATGCAAATACCGTTATTATGATGGTAATGTCTTCTATTACGGCATGAGATTATTATATATATTATATTATATTTCTCATTCCTTACTTCGATTGTTCCCCTCCATCAGACTGCACAGAGGAAGATCCGGGAGATTATTCAACAGGTCAAACAGCAGGAACAAAAACACCAGCAGGGCGCCCCCGTGCCACCGCACCACGCCAAGTGACCAGTGGGGGCTGCTCACAGCAGGCACCAGCCAATGAATGTAGCCCTCCCAAAGTGGACAGAGACCTATCCAGACGAAGGCCAAGGGGACATGCAGGGCAGACCAGCAGCACCGGGAACAAAACCAAAGAACTTCATTGGGGGAAATGTGCGGGGCATAGTGTGCACTGCCAGCCCTGCAGGAGTAGGTGGCGAGAAAGACGGGGGACGGGGGACGGGGGGGTGAAACATTACTGATATAGTATACTTAAAAACATTTAAAAATAATTATAATAATTTAAAAATAAATCAACAAGGAGGGTGGAAAATAGCAGATAATTGGGCATCTGTTGTGTTCACAGTAAAAATGAAAACAGGATTAAGTACAATATTAAGTTGCCCTACATAACGTTATCGCTTTAGTTGGACTAACATACAGTAGGCCTAACAGACAGATAAAGCAGCTGTATTAACACGAGCGCATTGGAGACATTGCCGTAGATATTTTGGGATTAGAATGAGAGCGAGTGGTAATGGACACTTTCTCTCACAACAGGTTGTGGTATTCAGATTGCAAGAGTAAAGTATCCTTAGCAGTATTAATGCAAAGTAGAAAGGTATACTGATACATGTTGGAAGTATGCACTGTTATTTTTGTGTTTAAATGACAGTACAACTTGGCGTACCTTTTTTTAGTGTTTGGTTCATTTCAGAGATTTGATGGGGCTGCGTTAAACAGTGTCACCTCTAGGCAGTCTCTTTAAAATGATATCATTTATTTGTTCATACTTTAGGCCACTGCAAATTATACAAAATGCCCTAAGAAAACATAGTGAATGGTTCTGAGTCCTTATAATTAGCCTGTGTGTGTGCCAACGCAAAGGATAACGTCCCTTTGAAATGTTTCTTACCATTCATATCTGACGCTCCACTTTTTTGCTTTCTTTTCATTTCTTCACTTTCACTCTATCACTTTCTCATCTCTCTCATCTGGCATGTTTCATTTTTTTACATGATAAAATATTTGTTTTCAATAATCATTTCTTTTCTGCAGCCTTTTTGATAACATTTACCTGACTGCTACTTTCAACCACAGAGCTCAACAGAGGTTAAATAAAACAGGGATTTTCTATTCGCCAGTAAACTGGTATCAATCCCATACTGTACAGGAGTAGACGGTATCTACATTAATGCTAGTCCTGTAAACCTAAAGACTAAATTAAGAGGATGTTTCTAAAAGACTTCTCTTTGAATATCTCAAAGAAATTGACATTAAAAAACAAACAAAACAAGTAATAAAGGTGCCCCTTTGCTTGTCAAAGGGGCGACTAGACATTTGGAATGTGCATCACCACATGTTCGGCCTTATGAGCAAGTCAGGAGGGGCAACGCAACATGCAAGCTGAGGGCCTGGGTTAGAGTTGGAGTTGGGGGGCAGGGGGGTGTGGG
>OOFJ01002748.1:14578-27175 GCA_900323375.1 Benthosema glaciale | reverse complement strand
ATAAAAAAATAAAAAAAAAAAAAAAAAAAAAAAAAAATAAAAAAAAAAAAATAAAAAAAAAAAAAAAAAAAAAAGCTTGAAAACAGGAATCACCCCCCAGATATTGGCTAGGCGACCCCCAGCACCAACTCTGCCCTGGTCAAACTCTTTTAACTGGGATTGAAAAAAGTGTCGTTACGACGCTACTCTGGAGCCAACAAGCGCCGCCTCTAAATAAAATGTGCCTTAAAATATCAGAAAAATTGTTTGGTGTGAGCATGTGGGCTTGAGCACTCGTGCTTCAGTATAGAAAGTGCATTAGGGTAAAGTGGCATGATGATCATTGGGCAAATTCAGCAAGGGTTGGGCTAAAGGCAGAGGGGTTATTTCATCAAATCATAAGGGCCGTGCCTTGGGTCTCTCTAGGCTACGGCATGAAAAGACTACTGTCTGGGGGAAAAGTCCCGTGCTGCCGTTGTCAGTTTGTCACCATAAGGCTACTGTAGGACACAGATATCCATATAGTTGGCATTATGTCCAATATGGAACAGGCCAACGTCTAGGGCTATTACTACTATAAACCAACTGCTGCTGAGATCACAAGGTGGGCTATGCTCAGTCTGATGACAATTTCTCAGGCTAGGCTATTAGTATACATATCATGTATAGTGAATTTTAAATGAATGATTTCTACTGGAAACCGTTTTGGAGAAACAGTTATCAATCTCAAATTTCATGACTGATCCACAGATGTAGTGAAACTTGTCCTCACTAGAGTCACACTCACCTTAGATAGGTTTGTGGCACCATGCCTGCTTGACAAGTCAATGATGTAATAATCAGTAGGACTACTGCCATGTCAAGTATAGGCACTGGGCAGTAGCATTTATCCTATACAGAATATAACTGATTTATGTTTATGACGTAAAAAATTGGATCTTTAAATCTTCAAATGATGGCACATGATGATCAGTTCTAGCCTAGGCTTATTTATAGCCCTTTTAAGACAGGACATGTGATGGGGGTGTTTATTTTAATTTTTACACGAGATACATTACGGTTTTTAATATATTTTATTGATGAATATGGGTAGTAGCCTATACATACACTATAGTGTGAGTCTACTCTATGGGAGGAGCCATAGTCCTTTACTCTTCATTTGTCTCTACTATGTGACTTGCATTGCATGATGTGTCTTGGAACATTACTGCCACCCCACTGTTGCGGAGAGATTGCCAATGCCAATGGTAGAGCAAACCCCATTGCCTGGACGGACGATCGCGCTGTGATTGGATATTTGGTTGTCATGCAACCGCTAACGCGTCTCGCGAAAAACGGGTAGGATATCATTCATCAACAACAACAACATTTAATGACGATTGATTGACTGGAGTCACGGGGAAACTTTAATAATAGAGAAGAATAGAGAACTGAGACAAATGTGTCAAATTGTGTAATAATGCAGACTGTACAATGACATTGGCTGTCTGCATCTGCATGTTCCTGTTTTCGGAGATATAGAATGGTACAGACTGTACAGATAACAGGCTTGGGGTAACTTCGCGTCACTAGGCTTTCCACCGCGGCGTAGAAACATCCTATTAGCCATAGTCTGTGCAAAGTAATGACTACTTTAGGTTACTTATGGTATGTTTACATAGACGCACAGCTGTTGCTCGACAACCAGCTTTCCAATCACAGCGACATTGTCCCTTCAGTCTATGGGATATAGTCTTAACACTGCCATTGATGACCAACGACCAACTTCATTGCGTTTAGTTTTCATCAGAGGGTGAATGGAGCTGGAGGGAAGTCCCAACTATGCGATACATAAGAACTCATCTTGTTACTTTTCTGCTGAGTTGCAAACACAGTGATGTCCCTCCCTACTGCCAAGTGCCAACCGACATTCAGTCAGACCCTCACCCTGGCATAACTAAAAAATTGCAGTGTAAACTACATACAAGTTACGCAGCTACTTTAAAAGTAGCCTATGCATCAAAATAAAAACAGACAACTGTGGAGCTGTTGTACTCTAAAGCTAGAAAGCAAATACATCCATTGCAGGAATTGGACTTGGTTATCTGGGAAGCTGTCCATGATGTGTTGGTTTGATTATAGCCTGTGCTGTTTTCACAATATTATTTTTAATTCCTAGCAGTACTACAGTATTTAAGGTTTTGTTTGTTTTTTGTATTTGTGTAGGTATTTAATGTAAGTATTATTAATTGAGTAATATGAGTACCGGTATGCATCAGTGGCAGTGCATGTATGATGTACCTGAAAACGAAACAAGTCAAATGAACAACACTGATATTTACCCATCAGCAGGCAGGGAGTCTTTATGTCCATTAGGGGGTGGTGTTGTCCTTCATTTCTTCACCACAAGACCAGAGGGAAGAAGCAGCAGTCACTGCTCATCGAGTCATCGCCCAACATGATGGAAGGGATTCAAGGGAAGCTTGTAATCTGTATTCAACATTAATCAGTTTCAAATGTAGTGACCTCATAAACAATACGTGTAGTGAAGCATAGACAGTGAAGGATACAAACATATTTGCCAATTACTAGAGGTTGGTGTCTAAATTAATTCACATGACACATTTTCCAGGGGGAATAAGGCAACAAATTTGCGGCCTGTAACTATGAACATAAAAGCCTTATACCATTACTCAAAAATCCCCACAATGATAATCACTACTTCTCTATTTCATTTCAACCTTACTTATTACATTTAAGAAGTCAGCTGCCATCCATACAATGACCACAATCACTTTTACAGGACACATACTTTACCTGGGATTGAAGTAGGGACAGTATTAATCACTTAACTACTCAACCACAAAACATTCAAAATTGTGACAAACCACTAACCCTAAACCTAGTGGTTAAACAAAATGTTAAATGGCGCTTTACATAGTGCATTACATTCACCCATACACACACACACACATTAATGCACCGATGGCGGCGGAAACCATGCAAGGCACAACCAGCACGTCGGGAGCAATTTGGGGTTAAGTGTCTTGCCCAAGGACACTTCGACAGGAGGAGCCGGGATTCGAACCGCCGACCCTCGGACGACCTGCTCTTCCTCCTGAGCCCAGTCGCCCCATAATCAAGGGCATATTGTGTCAGAACTTTACTTCGACTTGACTAACTTGTAGGCTTAAACTAAGTTTTCTAAAATGTTGCTAACTCATTACGTCTAAAATAATACAAATACAAACTCCTTTGTTTGAACCGTAGGTAGGAATATATTTTGTAGTGAAAAATGACAAATCCGGTAAATCTTTAGGTAAACAGTGTCAGGCCAACATAATTTCAGTAGTGCACCATATACCATACTGCACATTCTGCGACTATAAGTAAACCTGTTTTCAAGAGCCCAAACTTTAGAAACACTGACATCTTCCTTTAATCACATACACAATGGAGAACAGCTTACTCAACATATTTTACACAAAATAACCCAAAAGAAATTGGTATGTCAGGTCTGCCACATAACATAAACAAAAATAAAACATTATAAACACAACAGGACAGCTTAACTCTTTTATATTGACATAGCTTTACAGGTAATCTCAATACAATTACACACTTTCTAGCTAAATTGCACCTCATAAATTTTAATTTTGAAGAAGACAATTTCGCCATGTACACCAGTAGGATGGGTTGATACTTGGACTGTGCTGTTCAATAACGGCCTGTGAAATGAAACACAATTAATGGGGAAAGCACTACAATTATTTGAATGTTACTAATTGAATGCTCTGATGAACTATCATATGTATATCATATTTATACATATACATTTATAAAAAGGTACTTACGAGGAGAGTAGGATCGTGATCGTGAACGGGACCTATAGGCCCCGCCCCCTCTGTAGTATGGTGAAGGAGACCGCCTTCTGAAACAAAAAAAACATAAAAATAACTAACTCATATGCTTAATTTGTGCACAGCTCAGAAGAAAATAGTTTGGGAACCCAGAGAACAATCTCAGGAGAAGTACAGTATGGTCACCTGTAGGATCTGCTGTTGTAGTAGTCCCTGTCATCATAACGATCATAGCCACCTCTGTCGTATCCACGATCGTAACCACGGTCGTAATCCCGTGAATTGCGGCGTGGGCCACTTGGGCCACCGCCACCTCCACCTCCACCTCCACCTCCACCTCCACCACTAGACCAAAGATAGGAGGCAAGATTAGTTTTCCTTATTTATTAGGCATTTTGCTTATAAAATGTTTCTGGGGATATCTGCAAATGGCCTACACTCGACAACTACAGCTAGTCACAGTTCCGGTACCATAAAACGGTAACAGAAAGATTGGGAACCCACTGATCTAGACTAGAGGATTAACGTTTGACTCCATGGACAAATGAAAAACAAAAAAATCTACCAAATCCATGGCACTGCCTCTTTACCAATAGCTACCGTCAGCCTTGAGCGTAGACCTAGTATTTCTCAGAGAACTTACTATGTTGGACGGCCCATGTATATTCCAGGGGTTGGTGTGTGAGGCCTTTTCGTGATGGAGAAATCCACCCTGATTCTACGGCCATCTAGTTCCATGCCATTGGCTCGTTCCTTAGACTGATAAGGCACAAAGATGAGTATTATAGCTCTATACGTCACAGGTTTCTGGTAAGGAAAACACTTTAGGAAAGAGATTGACAATGTTCTTTGCCATTTATAATATTCCCACCTCTTCAGCATCTTTTCTGGTCTCGAAGTAGACAAAAGCAAAGCCCCTGGACCGCCTGGACTGCTGGTCATAGACGATGGACACATCTGCCAAGGGGCCATATTTAGAGAAGACGTCCTTCAGATCCCTCTCTGTGGTGTACAAGCTCAGGCCAAAAACTCCCAGGCAACAGTTAGGGTCTGGATTTGCCTGCAATATGAAACATTCATTAAGTCTACTATTTTTTTGTTTAGTATTTTCAGCAATTCATATTAGTCAGACAATTATTGCACAATCTCTGGTGATAACCCAAAGAAACTGTATTGGCCATTTTGATTCTGTGTACTGGAAATCTATATTCAGCAAACTTCCATTAACAAAAAATAAATATGTTCAGGATTAATATCAAGCTAGGCTGTTAATGCTATACTAAATTAAACACCAACCCGGTTGCCAATGTGCCTGCGGCGGTTGGACATGGGCGAACGACTATGGCTGCGGCGGCGACGTTCTCCGCTGTAGGACCTGCTACGAGAGCGGCGTCGGTTGGACCGTGAGCGGGAGCGAGAACGGCTGTAGTGTCTGCGTGAGCCGCGCTGGGACCTGTATTGGGGAAATAGTTTTCTTCATTATTATTATTAACCACTATATTCATCATTGTCTGATGAATAGCGAAAGTCTACAACTACTTGTGTACACTTCAATTTTCGTTTGTGTTGTTTTGAAATCTTTGTTTCTGCTCAAAATAGGGATGTCAGGTTGAAATTGGTTAATAAATGTTGCATAATCACATGGTCCTGTTTTACTGCAGTGTGGTTGTGGGCCTGGCAGGAGTGCTGTTTGGCTAGAAAGCCTTGCATGTCATCTTCAGATTGATTGTTGTCCAGCACTGTCCAACTTTGCTAATAGTGAGGCATTTGATCCAGTCAGTGAGCATTGGTTTGAACTAACATCAATAAACCAGAAGTAGATACTGTATGTCCCATGAATGTCAGCAAGAGTAATTCCAATATATTAGAAGAGTACATAACAGACAAAGTGATTCTGATGATTATTCCAAATGTAGCATAGAGGTCATCCTGATTGACTTAAATGCCATAAAGTTGCGACTCACCCAGACTTCGACCTGGAGCGAGAGCGGGATTTGGAGTGGGAGTGTCGTGAGCCCTCCTTGGAGCGGGCAGCCGGAGAGCGGCTGGCAGACTTCCCTGCACCCCGCGGGCTCAAGCTCCTGGATGCGGAGCGTGACTCCTGAACACACACGCCAACATGCCTCTTATTAGAGTCAGTGAAATGAGATTGGGAGCTCTCAAATGTCTCTGTGGGATTCTTTTTAAGAAAGGGGGACTATGTTGACATATGTACATAGTCATACATCTACTGATGTCTCTGGATTATCTTGTTTTTGTATGTGTCGTTTTTGACAGTACATCAATAAAATCAATGAATCAATAGATTTGTGTTATGTAGAACAGATAACCTTTTAGGATTTAGGAGTGCTTGCTATTCGTTTTTGGAGTAGACATAGCATGACACTGGCAGTAATATCGTAAAAATAGCCTATGCATAGAAATAAATAGACATCTGTCAGGTGAGAATATTAATGATTTAATATTAAATACATTGTAATCTATACAAAAAAACATGCAGGCATTTGACAAACATACTAAAAATGAATGACCTTATCCCAGATTACTTCCTTAACTTCATTTCTGTAACTTCATAAATTTCTTCTTTCTTCAAATGCCTTAATTCTTCTTACTTCCCCATACTTCACACACTGCCCACCACTTCTTCCCTCGTCATGTTTTAGCATGCATGCCATTCACACATCTGAGCTTCATATTATTGAAAATAAACTTGACATGAGACTTCTTCCGCATTTTTCTTCTTCCAACCATAACCTTTATGAAAAAGAAAGGATGAAGAATATATGACTACAAACATAACTGCAACCCCCTTTCAACTTAAAATGTGTTAAATGTGTGATCTTGCATACATGGGAGCACATATTAGACATAGAAACTTCAACATTGTTTTTTTTTTTTTTTTTTTACAAAATTCACAATTCTATATAGGTCTATATTAGCTCTGGTCCATGGATCCACTGCTATATAGTTCTCCCTTGCAGTAAGGCAGAATCATAGAAGTATTAGAAGTAGTAGAGCTATGGACCAGAGCTAGGTCTATATTGGAAAAGAAATAAACAGTACATGACATAAATTTCACTCTAGTGTGATAATGACATTAAAGTAATGCCTTAGCCAATAGCTCTACCTTAGAGTATAACTCTATGCTCTCTAGTCTCTACACCACCATAATGGGCAGAAAGTGCCAGAAACTGCTGCGCTGTACCGCCTGTGCGTAAACAGTGTGCGTAAGCAAAACGGGCACGTCGTCCTCCTCCCACACATTAGGCAATGGGCTATAAATACAATCCTTCATAACAAAATACTAGTTGCCTAGCGTTATACAAGACAATAAATTAGTTATCTATACGGCGTGAACGTTACATAGTTTAGAATAACTCTCCACACTCAGGATACATACATTATCACTAATGTGAATACTGTAGGGTAGGCGAATGTTTGCCATTGCAAAACATGGCGGCTGGGGCCTATAACTCTAAGATAAATGTAAAATGTCTTCAGCAAATGTGCAGTGGATCGTCCTATAGTTAACTTCAAATTTAGTTCATAAACAACATTCAACGACGCCCTTTCAATATTTCCTCTGTCTGACGGAACGTGGAGGCGCTTCACAGACTGCATTAACGTAAAAAGAAAAACATTGCTTTCCTTGTTGTTTGTAGCCAATGATTATGACAACAGAATAAACTAAGCCTTTGCAGAATTTATACGCACCCGATCGTATCCTTTATCGTTATCGCTCATGTCTTGTAGTAGTAAATAATACGTGGACCTTTTTTTTAATTGTTGCTAACCAGCTAAGCTATCTCCGTGTAAAATATGACGGCAAATGCGCAGAAGCAGCAGCAGCACACCAGCGTGACCCGCCCCTCCTCCCGACTCTCTGGTTTCCTCCCCCGGGATCGCTTGTCAAAAACCAAACCAACACGGCCATGTCTATGGATTCAACAGCCAAAATAACATTTTATTTTGCCGATATGGGACAGCCTGCGTCGCTAGTTCCCAGTTTGCGATGCGAATGCAACCAACCAAATGCGTCCTCAGAGTCAGTCGTTGTGCACCAGTGACCAGACCAGTCCAGCTGCCCGTCATGTTCACACGACAGTTTCCAAACTTTATTTATTTGCCCAAATAGACCTATTGTAGCCTAAAGTGTAAAATAAATAATAATGTGTATAACTGTAAACTGGAACAATAGAAACTGTCTGTCTGTTGGACTGTCTGTAATACACTATTACTACACTTATTACACTAATTACGCTTATTACACTATTACACTATTACACGTGTAATAGTGTAATAAGTGTAATTAGTGTGATAGTGTACACTATTACACTAATTGCACTAATTGCACTAATTACACGTATTACACGTATTACACTTATTATTACACATGTGTAATAATAATAAGTGTGAACATGCTACTGTCTATTCTGTCTATTATTGGGCTGTCCCAGAGTCAGACTGAAAAGTATCACATACAGTTAGTCCTCTATGTGGCACAGATTGATTGATTGATTGATTGATTGATTGATTGATTGATTGATTGATTGATTGATTGATTGATTGAAGAGTTTATTAACAGTTTGGAGAATTACAGTACATATCAAGTACAACTCAAAACAAAACTGTTAACTGTGGACTACACCATAAACTTAAAGCATTACACTTGTTTACTAGGGTCATATATCAGAATGACCACGATGACAAACAACCTCACTTGAAGTGAATCTCTTCAAGAAACAGCTTAATTCACACAAAAGATATAGGCAGACCATCCATTTCTTGCATAAAGTTTTCTCTTTTTATTTAAAGTGCAAAGCAGCAGAGCGGGGGAGGGAAAAAGATAAAGGGACAATTTGATACAGAAAGTGCAAGGTACAGAATTAGCACCTGTTCTTGACGCTAATACAGTAGGTAGCTGCAGGCATTATAAGCTTGCCAGTTATCAGCCTTGTGACATAGGCCTACAGTACACTACAATACTACTTATTTATTACATACAACTAATAAATTACTAACATATACACAATTTAAATTGTCCTTTACATTGCCTTGTGTGACAACTATACACAAAAGTAACTGTCATTATTATAAATAATAACTGTCATTATTATAAATTATTTGATTAAACTGTTTTGTGTTTTCTCTTGAATTGATCCTTCATTATCTGTTACAGGTTTGGACATGGCTAATGTTTGATCATAGAGATTACCAGACATTATTGCAGAATTGTCAGATTTAGCAGATGTACATTTTCTAAATGATGCCTACCCAAGTTAATAAAACACAAGTTGCATTAGTTACTTTTCACGTCTGAGAACAGAGTATAACAGCATTGCACAATTTCAAGTCCGTTGTCAGTCTGGTTTAAGGGCATGTGTTGCCATTCTGGATACACTTATGCCACTTCACCTGTTGGGTGATAAAGAAAAGAAAGGAGTCACTCGTCTTGAGTCAAGACGAGATTGAGTCAGTGAAAATTGGATTTTTTTGTGACGACAATATGGCAACCAAACCATAGACTTACATACTACGTACCACAGCTATAGAGTACGTTTATTTTATGGAGATCCATAGCACTGGGTCCATCCCGCTGACCAATGCCAATGTAAGGATCTGGTTTGGGGATTATAGTTGGTCCACCAGTCTCAGAGAATGCGTACCTGGAATAAGGCATACAAAAGGTATGAGGTGAGCAACAGTAAAACATGTTGCCCTGTAGAACACCAATGGATAGAAATGTATTCAATATTACCACACACACACACACACACACACACACACACACACACACACACACTTCAATATTATTAGTTTTACATCTTAATTAACCTCTGTGGCATTAATACAGGTGTATCTTACCTTCCATAATGCATTACAGAACTGTAGTCATATGCAGTGTTGAGATTGTTTGTCATCTGTTTCTGGAAGTTATGCATACGCTCTACAGAGGAACAAAAAGGATATCACAAATGTTAATGTATCTATAATTAGCTTTAAAAGATATCTGTAGACAAAACCTTTCCAAAGGTAAGACATGTAAAAAGCTTTTTTTGTAAATGTTTATATAATGTTTTATATTTTGTATAATTTATCATAGCACCCACCTGGAACGATATTTCTCCACACGATTGTCACATAGTGATCTCGGTCTGAGCGTGACTGCTCGTGCACAAAGCCGAGCGCATGCATGAACTCATGTGAGGCCACTCCTGACCACATACATCCAGGAGCCTGCAGAGAGAGGACCTGGCTTCCTCCAGTTTGCCCAAGGAAGGACCAGCATCTTTTGGGAACAAACAAGGGGATGCATCGCATGCATGAAAACCCCATGCATTTATTTGGAGAAAGATACCTGCAAAATGTGTGTGCTGAAGTCACTTACCCATATCTAGGCTGAACATCAAGGAAACTTGCTTCGTGAGTGCGTGGAACAAACTTAATACATGTGCCAGCGGCAAGGTCCTGCATTCCATTTTCTATTGTGATTCTGTCCATATCATCTATTGTCAAAATCAAGCAGAAATGTCACATTATACAAACAAAGTAGACCAACTGATGTGTGTGTACAATATAACAAGAGCATCATATGATGAAATCGAGCCAAACAACATGACAAATACAGTTTTTAACACTACATATATCTGTGGATACATACCATATAGAGGAGAGAAGATATAGGGAACATAAACAAATCCATCAACAGATTTAGGCCATAGACAGGCATTTCCAGGGCAGGTTATGGCGCTCCTTATATACGACCGGGCAATATCCCCATCTTTGAATGTTATTCCTCTAGGTTTTCGCAGCCCTGTTGAGAAAAATGTGTTAGTTTGAATCTAACTCTGGATACTAACATCTTAGTGAACAGACAACCTACTTACTCTTATTGGCTTCCAGGATCTTGTCCATTGCAGTCATGTCATCAATATCTATATATTCATCTAAAAAAAAAAAGAAAAAAGAAAAACGATGGATAAAGCATAACAGAATGGTTAGATCTGAAAATATATGCCCTACGTTTAGGAAATAAAATAATTATCTGTATACATACATTGCTATATTTTCCTATTAACTGAATAGTCAAGTTATAAAATGTTAAATGCCATAACATAACCTTGCATGATAATTGCACTCTACAATAAAATGTAATTAACCCACCTGAGTATTTTCTTTTTATCCGTAGCTTTACCTGATGTAATCGAGTGGAATTCTGAAATTCATAACTGCATGTTAATATATACCTTGGTTGAACAAAATGCAACAGTGTACAGGAGATGTCTCAGCACTGACCTTTAGTGGAAGGGCATAAGAATGGGTCACCATCCCAAACAGGGCAGCCAGAAGAATCAGAATGGAATTCATTGCTTTGGTTCAGGCTGGTACTGTGCAGTGTGCACCTGGTTCCTGTCGCCTCTCCTCTAAACACAGCTTCTCAATAAACTCCTCGCCTCCACTGAATCTATATACCCAGTACTCCTCCTGTGCTCTGTACTGATTGGGTACATGTTCTATAGTGAATCACGATTAAGACCCCTCATCATCAAATGTATGTAATTAACAAAAATCCACTGCTGACCCATAACAGATGTTCTGACCATGATGCTCAACTCTGTGGATGCGCCCTGTACTTTAACACTTGCGAGATTCAGCACTTTCAAAATGAGATGGCTACAGCTGTTTTGTTATGTTGGATGTGCCTACAACTCAGCAGTTACTCTTCAGACCAACCAGTTGAACAAACCCATCAATTTGTGCCCGACGAAGCTGGCAACCAGTTATTTTGACATGAACTATCAGTCTTCCCAGCAATCATTTTGTCATATAGGTAAATATATAAAACAGAAATCTTATCCTTCTTCAAATATTTTTGCTTATACCTAGGAGGCAATTTGATGGGTGGTGACATGGATAGCATCTTCCTTGTTAGCTAAATTTATGAAATGCTCAGCTCGCCATGTTGTTTACTACAACGTTTAGGTAAAACTTCACACCCAAATGTTTAATGGGTACCGTGCCTGCTGAATATACTTGTCACTGTATCAGCAGACACAGACAATTAATCCAAGGGTACATTTTTCTTGCCTTTTTCTAGGTTGATCTGAAGTCACTGTGATTCTCTGTAATCTTTGATTGCTTTATTTAATGTAGAGTCTCCCACTCTACATTTAGTTTTCGCTCCAATATTATGCAATATTTAATGTATTTTCATGAGTTAAAAAAAATACCATTAGCATTGAATTCTGTCATATATAATTTAGTTCAGTTATATGTTATTCATTATTTGATCAAACAAAATTATGGCTATGTAAAGATACAGAAATATCTAAATATGTAAACACAAAATGTCATTATAGTGGTCCAACAGGCTTTTCAGGGCTCTCCCACATCTACTTTGTTGTATTGTTTAAGAATTTTACTGCTTGAAATGTTTCTATTGCACAAGGTGTATACATGACATTAAAAACACCTTGAACTGTAGGTTTTACACCCCACTATATGTGACTATCTCTGAAGGAAGGATATAGGGATAATGTTCTACTACAAATCTTTTCAGATGTTTACATATACACAACACAGAGAGACTGTCACTAGAAATGGTTGAATATATATATATATCTTTATTGAAATATTTCCATGAATGAACACCAGTTTATTGTATCATTTGCAGTAGCTCAAAATTGATTCACTTCAGTGCAGTTTAGTCAGAACTCATCAATTGTCTTGGGAACTGTAAAAACAAAAGACAGAATGGAATCATTTGTGTGTGTGTGTG
>OOFJ01002675.1:4001-21092 GCA_900323375.1 Benthosema glaciale | reverse complement strand
CCCAGTTTGGCTTTGTGTGACAATCTACTATTTTCATTCAATGCAGATTCATCATTTTGGAAAAAACTTTGTTTATTGTGGATAAATATAATAATGAGGGTAAACGTCTTTCTCTATCAGGTGACCTGACGGAGGCTCGGCGAGTACTGGAGGCCCTAGAGACAGCCCTGCCGGGGTTAGCTGTCGTTCGCCTCCGCAGGGCAGGCTTGGAGAGACGCGCAGGCCGCCTGGATGAATCGGAAGCCCTGTTGCGGGATGCTGTGACCCAGTCTATAGACAACCCTTCACTCCATGCCTTCTACTCCATCAAGCTAGCGCGCCTGCTGCTGAAGCTAGGCAGAAACCCATGCAAAGCCCGGGGAGTTCTACACGAAGCCCTGGAAATCAGTCCAGTGAGTAAATGTGTTCGCATTAAGCACACACACACACACACACACACACATAGTTACTTCTAGACTAATATTGGCTCATTTGAATTTCCAGCAGAGCATCAGACAATAAGTCATAGCAGCATATTTGGTTACTTACTACCTTACCTTAAAGGAATGATCTCTTCTTTTTCACCTCAGACAAAGTAATTATTTTCTATTATCTTTACTGCACCAGGACAACAGTAAACTGCACATGAACCTGTTGGAACTGGAGGTGTCAGGGGATCTGCGGGGCTCTGCCGAGGGGGTGCAAGAGTGTGTGATGCGGGCGCTGTCCGCGCCTCTCCCTCCACGCACCAAGATCATGTTCTCCCAAAGGGGCCTGCAGTACGCAGAGGACTATGGAAACTCTATCCAGAGGTCAGCGTTTATAAAAATGTAAAAATAATGTAGTAATGTAGCCAAAGATTAAGTAATCATTGTCAGTCTTCATTTTGACTTAGATTTTGTCAACAATCTGGATGTTTTCTCCACTACTTCTGTGTGTTACTGCCAGTTGTGACTGGTATGTGATCTGTCTGTTCATTTGATGTATGATGGATGGATATACATAGATAAACATTTTAATGATCCTGGGATGGTGTTATAGTGACAGTACTATAAACATGAATCCCTTTAGGTGACAGGTCTGGGATAGCCGCCTGTATGGTTATTAACCACCCAAAAGACTAATCATTATGTACTGTACTGTTCCTGCACTATCTGTGATCTTGGTACACTTTCTTGGTGGACTTTCAATTGTACATACATTTTGTTTTGGCAATGTAAATTTATGTTTTCTGAGGCCAATGAAGCCCTTTTGAATTGAATTATACCAGTGCAGTGTGTTGTTCACCAACAGCAGGATTGTGTGACCCTGAAAATCCACAATCTCTGCTTGCACCAGTGGATTGCCCTGCAGGTGTATTTAACATCGCCCCTGTGTCTCTCCTCTCCAGTGTGCTGTCCATTTATGAGGAACACCAGAAACTGTTGAAGGAGCTGGGTGGGAAGAAGAGAGCAGCAGCAGAGAACGGGTGAGAAGGGATGACTGACTTGAGAGGACATCAACAAGTTGGTGAAACAATTTAGTTTCCATGGTTGATGGATAGCACACATGGTTTGGTTTCCCCAATACAAAGTATTAATTTCTGTCCTCTCCCAGCTGTGACAAAAACATGCAGCGCTTAGGCTTTTATTGATTGGCCAAGTAGTTTAATGGAATATTGTGTTATTTGTTCAATGTTTTGTTTTTGCTGAAAAGAAGTTTGAAATTAAGTTCACAAGTAATTTGAGTCCTTCAAGTTTGTTAAAGAATAATTTACTGCAAGAATACAGTAGATACTTATAATAAGAAAGAATACATTTAGGGAATGGGTGGATATTTGCCGGTTTGCTGGTGTAATAAAACCGGTTGACTGACTGATTTCATGATTAATTGACAGTGACAGTGAAGATCCAGAGAAGATGATCAAAGCAGATGACAGTTCAGCTGTTCCTGTGACCCCACAAGTCCCGCCCACTATGCCACATGTCCCCATAACCACGCCTCCTCCAACTATGATTGGTGCCGACGTGAGCACCCAGGCTGCAGGCTACGGAGCATATAGCAGCTGGTACCAGGTGAGACACTACTGCACTGGCAGAACTTTTGACACCAGTGGAAGGCAGTTTGACATGATTTAAATAGCAAGTGAATGGACATAATTGCCTTCACTTATTCTGTGTTGCTAATATTGAGATTGAATCTATTCTAGTCATAGTGTTTTTTCATAGTGTAATTTCCCTCCTCTTCCAGCAACCCCAGTATGGCAGCTATGGATACCAAAACACCTGGAATTACAACCAAGGCTATTATCCTCCAAGCTAAGGGGATGGGAAGGGGAGGGCAAAGACTGACACCAACAGGCTACAGGAAAGTTCACCCAAGATTACCTCCAAAAGGACCAACAAATCAACTGAACCACTCTTTCTGGTCTTCACATGCTGCTAAAAAAGCATAGTTGCAGCTTTTCTATTACATCTTTACGACCTTCCCTGCGATTACCTCACTGATGTGGATTTTTGGGGAAAGGGGGAGGACACAATTTCACAAATGGAGAACTTAACATTACATGTCCTGCCTGTTCACTTTCATTCTGAAGAAAGGTGATTACTTGAGGAGAAACATGCAAACGGGAGAAAACTTGCAAACATCTTGTCCAGACACAGTATTGTTAGGTTAGAAATATGTACCAACTTGAGCCTGCTTCCCCAATGCATCTTTGTATTAGGTTAATCTTCAATCATTGGTGTTCAACTGAACAGAGATAATCTTAGCACTTTGGTGTTTTAGTAGAGAATTGCTTCCTGTCCACAGGTTTTAAGAAAGTTATTTTTGTATGATCTACGCTAGTAGGAAGTCAGCACCTTTGCCCTCATTTTAGGTTGTCCTCTCAACCATACAAATGACAATATCGCGTGTGGTTGGCGTCTTGCATCATTCCATGAAGTAGGCTAGTTGTTTTTTCTAATGTATATAAATGTTTTTATATGTGTCGTCATGGCAGAGTGTGTGTTGTGCATTTTGTCTGTTATCCAATGCTAAAATCTGTTGTGCTACAGCAGTGAGCCTGACAAGAGAAATACCCCCCTATGCCATGTCTACACAGGGTTCTTTTGAACAGGTTAAACGTTAAAGCTTTTTCTGTGTGTTGTTGGTATTGTGGCTACACAGCTTGTTGAACAATATAATGGTCAACGTCACTCATTCCACTGATTCTGTTTCAGTGAATCCAGTGGAACGAAAGGCACAGGAAACAAATCAATTTAAATACACTGTAAATGCTTGGTAATCATTTTAATATTGACATTTAATTGCCTCTTGCTCCTGTTTAATTAAAATGTTTGTAAAATAGACCAGTATTGGCATGACTTTACATGGAGTTATGTGCTTTAGCTTACACTATTGACCTTATGCATATTACAGAATACATCTGGTAGTAAAACAGCCCAGACATTTCTCACTTTCATTTTTATTGTCACTTTTATTTTAAGTAAGTTCTTTTAGTGTGTACACTTCAAGCTGACAATTTCTTTGAACTTGTTAAAAAAATGGCAAAGTAGTTTTTCACAGAAAGGTCAACAGGTTAAGGCCCCTTCAAAACCAATCAGTTGTGTCTTTGCTACAGTGCCATGTCAAGTTTAGGTTAAAGGACCATACCAGTTTATTACTTCTAGCAATTGGCTACTAAAGTATAGTGAAAATCATTTGTCATTCACGTTGAAACACTATGGTAAAAGCCAAGTATAGGTAATTCATGGTTATTCTTATCTAAAATTACTATTCTTAATGCAAGCCATCCAAGTTTGAACATTGACGTATCCATATAGTTTGACAAATGTGCTGCATTTGAACAAACATTTTAGCTTTAAGAGGGATTTAACAATTGTGTTTTGGCTAACATTGACAGAAAATGTTAGGATATCTTCTGTAAGATTTATTGTACATTATGGACAAATGTAAACAAACATGGCATCGAAGAAATAAAGCAATTTTGGTAAAAAATGGTTGAGGTCTGTTAACCACGGATGTCAAACCTCAGGCTGGTGAAGGGGTCCCAACCAGAAAACCAGAAGAAAAGGCGAGTGAATCCAGGACCTTTAGTCAATGGGTGAGTAAATATCCTCTTTTCCCTGTTTACTGCAATTTGTTCTTCCAAAAGATAAAAAAAATACAAAAAAGTAAAATATCTATTCTACATTCATTAAAAAAAACTTTTTGTAGTGAAAATGCCAGATTTAAAAGCTTACAACTCTGCGTGAGTTTGTTGATTGGCTATTCACTAGTTTGAGAGGAAGACCAAACCAAACCACAGAACTAAAAGACTGAGGTCATTGATTGCCTTAATTCTGATTAAGACAATCAATATGAAGCTCAACTTGAATATTAAGAGTTGTCAATTGATTGCTTTTATTACTTGACCAATGGCAATTTCATGCTTTTCTTTTTGTTTTACACAGCCTACCCTCTGACTGAAATATAATTGTTGAACTGCAGGGATGTGCTTAAATGTGCATTCAATTAGGCTACTTCTGGAAATTGGACTATTCATTAATGTTAGTGCACAGTGGTACAGCGCACACCTGAGGCCTACTTCTCATTTACATAAAACAGCTTACTGGTTAATCTATAGGTGGGAAACTCTGTCCAGATGTGCATGTAATTTCCCTCGTTTTCAAGGTTGCCCAGGCCACTAACCGCCTTGACTGAGAAAAATCCCTGACAAAATGGATTTCATTTAGACCAAACTGTCACCCGGTCCCGAGTTTAAAAATGGAATACATGAACTGCTACATATTAGGCCAAATTTTTTACTGTATGAAATTTTGACATGTAGGCTGGTTTATGCTGAGACATACTTGAATTGTGATATTCTATGCAAAATCAATACTGGTACTAGCCCCATGTGACTTCATTCTGTAACTCCGATGCTACAGAATGACCATAGGGACTGAAGTCACATGTGCATACTGGTACAGAGTTCCAAACCTCAAGTGAATAATAATTTCAGCATGTTCATAGACCATCAGGCTTTATAGCCATATAGCACCATGCAGACACTCCCTCCACAGGCTGTTGGATGACACTGCAGGCAGAAAGCTACTGTATAAAATGCAAATAAAATGGCATGCATGCACATTCCTGTTCAGTGCTAAGAATGTTACCCAATTGTGTGTTGTGACCAAATAATACAACTTTGTTGGAAGCACGCATGCAGACAAAGTTATCCAGCCCACACAATATTCACATTTTGACCAATCGACTACAACCTGAAATTAATTTGACACCCGAATGTAGCTCATGTTGAGGTTCGTGTTGACAATGACGACGTAAAACTGGTACAGTCCTTTAAGATCATAGTCATTGCTTATATTTATTTGTTCTGTTGGTGTCATGGGGGTGATCATCAAAGCACGATCAGTCAATAGCCAGCAACCTTCAGAAAATATTAACTGAACTAAATCACTCCATGTAGTTCACCACACAAAATTGTAAACCTTGCAAGTTGCATCGTATCCATCCAGACACAAGGTCTTAAATGTACATCTCATCACACGACTGTGGCGACTGACAAAGGGACTTATTTTAAACTGAAGAAATAAAGATTCAATTGAAAATAGGTAACGTTTGTCAAGCGACTTGGTCATTTGAATAAGTACAAACTAAACTTAAGTGTGCAGGCTGTGTTCAGTTGTCTCAAAAATCCCAATTATGTTTTGTTTTATTCAGGACTGTTTTTCTTTGCAGATATTTAACAGTATGAGGGAAAGACAGTTTCATGCAATCTGAACACAGCCTAGCTCTTTAAACTACCGTAGGTACAGCTAACTGGCTAATGGAATGATCCTGCAAAGTGGGCCCCCCTCCAGGGACAGTCCTTCTCTCCTGTTCATCTCTGGGGTCTCTTATTTTGAAGTAGTGTAGTGGTGAGGTAGGCTCACAGAGCAGCTACTCCTCTCACTTTTTGGTTACAACCAGCACAGCTGAAGGCACCAAACCTGAAGCAAAAGAGAATAAATTAGACATATTGAAAATGAACTGGTGAGCATCAGGATCGACTTTTATTCAACCAGTACACAGACACAACCAGTCTTTGAGACCGGTCTTTCCTAAATTAAGACCTTATGTGCCTCCTCTACCAAGCCCTGCACTCACCCAGCTCTTTGAGGGGCTTCTCCATGTCCAGCTCGGTGTATTCATGGCGGGGGAAGGGCGACATCAGGGTGAAATCCTGGCCCTCAGGCACATTGCTGTTCATCTGCACGTAAACACGTACCGCCGCCAGTGGCTCCTGGGCCTTGAAGACCGCTGTGATGGCCGAGCCGTCAAGCAGACGTACCTGTGAGCGAGGTAATAATGTGTAAGCCATACACATGCATGTATAATGTTCATTACAAGCAGAGGAGCTATTTTCACTTAACATCATATCCGAGTGTTAAGTACGAGTAAAATGGCTGCTGTGTGAATACGATTCCTGCCTCAAACTCCAATGAATGTGGTCGTTGTCCTGTCCCTTTGCCCATATGTTAATATGTTGAAACCCTAGAGACGACAAACTTCACTCTAAAGTCCTCCAGCAATAATGAATGAAAGCATGGATGTGTCCGAGTGTGCCTGTACCTGTATCCTGCACTCATCGTATTCTTTCTTGGGAGGCGGAGGGCCCTGACTGGTGGGTGATAATGGCTTGGGCTCCGCGGGAGGGGGGGATATAGCAGCACTGGAAGATCCACCACCAAACTGGAAGGACAGGGGAGGGAGTGGACAGAGTACTGAAAAGGAATGAAGCTAACGACGTAAATTTGTTGTCCTACATTACCAACATCAAATAACATGTCTGGGGCAACTTAAGAGAGCGGTACCTTCTGCGCCCTCTCCTCTCGGTCACGCGCTATCTTGTCTTTCACCCGTTGTCTGATGGGAATAAGTAATATGATACCGGTTAGGAGGACCACCACCATCATCGGTGCAGTTTACAGGTATTTAAGTAATCGATCATGACGGAGTAGAAAGTACTGTTGTTGAGAGATGGCATTGATCTCAGTCTTACTTGGCAAGCTTGTCCTCCATCTTCTCTCTCCGCCGCAGGTCAGCCAGCTTCTTCATCTCATCGTCCTGCAGCTTCTGTTTAATCTGCAGCAGCTCCTGGCCGTGCTTCCTCCGCTGCTTCTCCCTCTCCACCTCCTCCGCCCGCTCCCTCTCTCTCCGCTCCGCTTGTTTCACTCGCATGAGCTCCTCTAGCCTGAAGTATATGCGTGTGTGTGTGTGGCAGTGCATGTGATCAGACACAAATGCAAGACATAATGCTTACCGGTATTACACAGGCTTTACAGGCAATAGGGAAGGGGAATATTTTCCCCAATAACGGCGACTAATATTACAACTCTGAATTGTTCAGATAAGGCTAGTAACCCAGGTAGCACTGGCCAACACTGCATTAATATTGGAATCCAGATAATACAAAATAAAAGATAAAATAAAGTCTTCACATATACACAAAGAATTGCTTTGGAGCATCTCAAGCTAATACTTTTGCGATGCAGTTGGTTTTACTATGGAACTGTGGGGCGAATATACTGAAGAACAGTGAGTGCACTCTGACCTTTTGACCTGTTCACGTTTCTCTTCCTCTGTCATTGGCCGCCTGGTACCCCCCTCCTCCTGCACCATGTCAGTCATGTCTATATCCTCTGTCCCTGGAACCAAAGGAAATGTGTGTGTGAGAGAGATGTTCAAAAAGAAGAGAAAATAACTGTTGTCCTGTTTTAATACATCTCTTATCTATATATCTTAAATGTCTCCAAAGGCAAAAAAGGGGAGCATAACTTAAAGGACCACTTCGCCACTTTTTAATTCATTGTAAATGGTGCATTACATTCACCCATTCACAGACACATTCATACAACAATTGCGACGGAAAGCATGCAAGGCACAACCAGCACATCGGCAGCAATTTGGGGTTCAGTGTCTTGCCCAAGGACAACTTCGACATGTAGACAGGAGGAGCCGGGATTCTAACCACCGACCCATGGATAATTGGATGACCTGCACTACCTCCTGAGCCACAGATGATGTATGACAAGAGTGCCTCATAGGAGGGCTGTGGGCAGTTCAGAAACCCGAAAATGGAAGTAATCATTCTCACGATAATAAAAATCTAAATGTTCTAAATTATTATTATCTTGTTTAAAAACAATCTGCCTAGCGATGATGTCACTGGTCTCCTATGAGACACATTCCGAGTAGAAAAAGCTAATGTTATTACAGGAGAACAGACATCATCTCTTGCTGGTGGACCAGACTTGCCTTCAGCCGTGTCTGCTACTGTGGGCTGTGCTGTGCTGGGCTGACTGTCTGCTGCACCCCCAAGGACAGGAGGGACGTAGGGCTCATCGACGTCTGGGTCATTCTCATGCTCCATTAACCTGAGGAGGAATGTGTATTACAGAGAATAGATTCGAATGGGTTTAAAGACCATCGTGGTTGATTTATTACCACATACCTCTATCAATTTGAGGTGGACAGATCATAGACATAGAAAGGTAGACGCCTCATTCGCCCCTGCAATTCATTGCAGCGACTTGTATCGAACTGAGGGCAGAAGTGCGCCCATACAGTTATAAGGACATGAGTGTCATGGCGGCGTCCAGTCACGCAACTAATTTCCCTCCTTTCATTACGTTCCTTGGTACCAACACAGAAGCTTGCCCTCACTTAAGAGCATTCGCCCCAGAGTCGGAAGAGGTGTCTACCTTTCTATGTCCATGGGACAGACGGATACATGACATCACTGCCAATCTACCACTCAACAGTAAAAAACCTTGGCGTTACCCTTGATAGCACTTTTAAACTTGACAAACAAATTAGCTCAGTGGTGAAGGCCAGTTTCTTCCAGCTCCGGCTCCTCTCAAGGATTAAGGCCTACCTCTCCCCATCAAATTTTGAGAGGGTAATCCATGCCTTCATTACCTCAAGGCTGGATTATTGTAACTCTTTATATGTGGAAATTGGCCAATCTGCACTCAGGTGTCTGCAGCTTGTGCAGAATGCTGCCGCCCGCCTCCTTACAGGCAAAAAGAAACGTGATCACATAACCCCAGTCCTAGCCTCCCTGCACTGGCTCCCCGTCCACTTCAGAATTGATTTTAAGATCCTGTTGTTTGTTTTTAAAAGCCTAAATGGACTCGCCCCCACGTACCTATCAGAACTCATACAACCATATGTCCCCACCAGACCTCTTAGGTCAGCCGACAAACTACTTTTAATAAACCGCATAACAAATTGTAAATCCAGAGGTGATCGGGCCTTTGCGGTAGCCGGCCCTAGACTCTGGAACGGCCTACCCATCCTTGTTCGCTCTGCCCCCTCCTTAGAGGCCTTTAAATCTTTACTTAAGACTCACTTTTTCACCATGGCCTTTGGCACTGCTTGATTTTATAACGTGTTTTTCTTTTGTGTATATCTTTGTCATTGATGTATTATTATGTTTATGTTATTTTATTGCTCTTAATTGTACCTGTGCAGCACTTTGGTCGACCATTGGTCGTTGTTATATGTGCTATATAAATAAAGTTTGAGTTGAGTTGAGTTGATGACATGTTGCAAGAGAGAGAGAGAGGACAAAGGGAATGCAGGAGTCACTCTCCAAGATTATAAAGGAGCTACTTGGCAACTCAATGGACAGTAATGTGTGTTCCTGAGAACTGTGGCATTGTTCGGATCCTTCAGAATTTCAGCCCTCCGAAAAGGCTAGACGGGCAGCACACAATGTTATTGTTATGACTCGCGTTTGTCTTTTGTTGCATACTCACCAGTCCATGGCTCGTTCGATACCCTGGTTCCCTGTGTTTGCCACTGCCTTCTCCCTGTAAGCATCAACAGACACACTTAAAACTTCTACCTCCATACATGGCCTGTATAGGTATTAGTAGTTGTTTAGCTCCGACTATAACGTCATAAATACAACCAAATATCAATGTCACTCACGCTCTGTTTCTCTCAAAGCCCATCTCCAACAAGGTCTCTAGTGTTGTTTGTTCTTCCATCTTCAGCTGAAAAACAGATTGTACAGGAAAATGTAATTACCTTAGTTTTCCAGCTACACATTATGTAGCAAATATTACTAATTGTGTAGAATCACTGCAGAGACAGAGGCATACATTTTGATTTAAGCAAAAAGTACATAATAAACCATGACAGATAGTATGGTCTATTTTGCACATGGACGTGATTTGGAGAACATCAGCACATTGCCATTTCTTTAGCATAGCCCACCACAGCAGAATAACTATTGTTACCAACAAAGCAATGTAACGGTAACCACTGTTCAGTTAGAACCTCTTCTTAAACAGCCCATCTGACAGAATGTTTACTAACGCTGGCTGTCTCACCTGCTATAGTTATTTATAATAACTTGATTTGAATAAGTAACTACTATACCAATGCAGAGAACTAAAATTAGCTTCTCTGTGGCTAACGTTCATTGTCAGACAAGCTAACAAACCTCTCTGGCTAAACCCTGTTCAAGAGCAGTGGAACACTAAGTATTTCTTCTCTGTTGTATTCGCAACGGACTGCTATGTAAAACACACGACAATCAATTATTGAATGTTTTATGTTTCATCATGCTGGTCTGAGACAACGTTAGCTATACTCACATCAGTCAACAACACACCGCCTTCCACTGTATGGAAGCCCAGTTAGGTCAAACCACCACTGCAGGTGGAAAGCCAGTGGTGGTGACGCGAAGTTACTACAGCAGGTCCAAAGGTTTGTCACTCACGATACAATCATGATTTAATGCGACTATCCCGGAGTTGATGCAGCTATACCGTGTCCGTATCCTATCCTACTGAGTGACTTCATTCGTGAATCGTTCATTTAAAAATATTTCACTTTAATTAAGCCCTTATACTATAATTCATAATCACACTAAATACATTATTGTTGTTCAGACTTATGGTGGACTGGCCACCTCACCTCAGGCACGTGATTCCTCCCAGCATATTGTCTCTTATCAAACATTCAGTTGCATAGCCTGCTTTGGTTTATGTATTTGCTTTCCACATTATTGCACATATCCTAAATGGATATGTGGGTAATGTGGAAAGCAGTAGCAGAAGTGTTGCCATTATTCTGACAATCACATCACATCTACACTTACTTAGAACATAACCATCTAAATTTATAATGGCTTTCTTCCTCTTCCATAATAATTTCTGTAGCCTTGTAAACCGTCCTAAGGTATGACAGCACTGACTATAATAATTAGGTGTACTTTCAGTTTGCACTGCAGTCAGTGTGAGGGCAAGATAGTAGTACTATTGTTCAACTATAGTATCTTGAAGATACTATAGTGGAACAATATTGTTCAACGAATAGTAAAATAGGTTTTGAAAGACTATGAGTATGACTAAAGGCCTTAACAAGTATAACCCTTACATCTTCAAACTGTGAGGTGTCAAACCTATAATGTTCAACACCTCAATTAAGTTGTGCCAAATAAGAAGATAACCTTCTGTATTTTCACTGTTCTTCAAAAAATGGTTATTATAGTGTTTATTATAATGGAATTTTCATGTCTGACATGTTGCTTGTTTGTTTGTTTGTTTGAATCGTATCCAGAATGAAAATTGTAGGCTACTACAGCAGATGCAGAGCCAGACACCTCTTCTGGATGGATGTAAGCAGAGGTTGACTGAGGTCCCCACCCCACAGAGTGGACAGTTCATAAACTCCTGGAAAACTACGGCATTGAAAAGATTTAATATAGTCTACATACGTGTTTAAATAAAGAGGTTTTTATTATATGTCATGACAGTTTAGAATTCTCTTGTTAAATGTACCCCCATTCACCACAAATTACGTATCGCTCCTATCCTTGTCTCTGTAGTCTTTTCGAAATATGACAGTTGTGGTGGATATCAGTAACAGCGAATGAGAGGAAATGACTTGGCTGATCTGAACTGTTTCATATCTGGATTGCCTCTCTTATTGGCTGAACTCAATCTAGTATGAAAGTAGCCTATCCCTGTGTGTCTGTGGTGGACGTTCAAACATAATGCAGAGTTTGCTGAGTTTTATGAGCAGGTTGGGCCAGTTACATATTTACAGTAAGTGTAATGATTAATTTCTCTCTTCCCAACACAGTCTTAAGCTGCTCCCATTTGCCATTGCCCCAGTAGGCTACACATTTCTTACTCTCCCTCTAACCTCCTCACTTTGTCCTTGCTCTTCATTCCTTGTCTTTAGAATCTTGCTCCCCCCCCAATTCATGTTTTTGTCATTGTCTGTCTTTGTTCCATGTTTCTGAACATTAATGACTGAATCCGGCTTTGTTCACCCTATGTTCTTGGTGAGTATTAACTTCCTTGTGTACAGGTATTATTTGTGGCTAATTAACTAATATAATTCAATTGAGTAATACTTTATTATATATTTATAGTTGAGCCCTAAGGCTACTTAGCATTTGTACCATCCTATAATATGCTGCATTACATTGTGTTTTATTATTGTATAGTTTTGCCTATAGGCCTACCACTTAATTTGAACTGTTAGTTACTTGGAGGGACACATAATGGCTGCCACTTTAAAATGAGTGACAGCAGAGAATAGCTCCCACCACTGCTTCCAGATAGAAACTTATAGTTGCTAGGAAACAAATATAATGTCAGTCAGTAAGCAGATTTTTTTTTGGCAAATATTGCTTAGCAACAAACAAAAACCTGTTCCATGAACATGAAGTACAGAGGTCCTGTAATACGATTCAAATAGAATTAACTCTTCAAATGTAAGTTAGTGTCTGACTCAGCCATTTGTCGGATACTGAGATAGAAGATACTGAGTCTTTGAATGCAATGGTAGGCGGCATCACAGAACAACAGAAGGCTGGAGGGCGAAGACAGTTGGCGGAGGAGGTAATCGGAACTAAGGTCACTTAGCCCACCCTTATATTGTTTTATGGCCCTGTTTTTCACATCATGGAAGGGTTAACGGTCAAAGCTCAGTCAGGATAAGTCTACAGAGATTCTGGGAAACCTAGGAGTGAAGGCCATTGCATTAATGCAAATGCACTGCACAGGGCAGTTATAATGTCCATTGCCCTTTGAGTGTCAATCAAGCAATGCTTATAAGTAAAATATTAATAGAAATGAATTGCATGGTTAATTTTCCTTTCCTCTAGTGTGGCACACCTTCTTGACTCATCATATTCTTTTACCCCTCATTCTTGTCATTCTATAAACCTGATTTTTATTGCTATCATTATAGTGAGGACACTAAGACAGCGTAATCTCAAAGGCAATAAAAACCAAGATCAAAGGACAATGTATAATGCTTTATTGACTAGTTATTAAGTCTCAGTGGTATTGTCACATCACATGATGGCTTAGATATGATATCCACTGTAAAAAATATTTTAGTAAGCCAGCAGTTATTTCTTTACCGAAAGAGGGCAGTATTGTTTCACATGTAAAGAAAACATGTGATGCTAAACCATTATGAATGATCTTACCAGGATATGTGGTTTGAAGTATGAAGTATGAAGAATATTTTATATTTTCTCCTGGCCTCTTCAAATGAAAATAATATATTTATAAGTATAACCATAGCATAGAGTATACCGCAATAGTTCCATCATGAATACCACATTGGGCTCACAGTGTGTGGGACAGTGGAGACAGAATATGATGCCATGCCTGCCTGCCTGTATGCCCATCTCTCGATCTGTCCTTCACAATTTGTCTGACTGCCTTGCTCTCTACCTCTATCTTATTTAATACAGGTCTGTTGCAAACAACAGGACAAGCACCCCTCCTGTGTGATGTGAAGTGAATGGCACCACGATCAGATGAGGCCTACAAAGTGCTGTTTGAGTGGGTCCCACCAGCTGTAACAGCATCTCCATATGGAAATGTTGAGGCATCCAGTGGAGCTGCTGTTATTTGTGGAGGGGCACCCTGTGTCATCAGTGCCACAAAAACACTGTGTCTAAAAGACTACACTGTCTTGTGCATGCGTGCGTGCATGTGTCTGTCTGTGCGTGAGTGAGAAAGAGAGACAACTATTACTGGACATCTGGTTTTTGTGATTACATGTTTTTTTCTGTTGAATTTCCTATTCACAATAAAGTAATATAAACGTTATAAACCTGTGATAGTCTCAGTTTATTTATAATGCTATTTCTTCTCCAAATGTTGAAGGATGCTGCATGCCCCACACAGTGTGTGTGTGTGTGTGTGTGTGTGTTAGATCAACAAAGTCAAGAAACTCAACAACCTTTTTGGATAGTCCTACTAGTACTAACAATACTTAGTTTGGTATATTTGCATATTTAAATTAAAATTAATAACATTTAACAAGAATACTCAAATATCCGATGAGTCATAGAATATGTATATATGAGTATGAATATTGACGATGAATGAAGACCCTGCCTGGAAATTACTTGAAATTACCCTTAAGTCCAAGTCCAAAATAATAATGAAAGTGAAAGATGACACAGAGATGAGTGTCTAAATTCAGATAAACCGACAGTGAATACTACATATGATGTACCTGAACTAACATTACGCCTGAGGAGCCTCATACATAAGCTATAAAGTAAAATGGATGGATGGATTGATTGATAATCAATCAATACCCTGGTGATAATAATAATAATGAAAGTGAAAGATGACACAGAGATGAGTGTCTAAATTCAGATAGACCGACAGTACCTGAACTAACTGTACCTGATTGAAATTTGTATTCGCAGTTTGTAGAATGGGTAGAGTTCAACGAAAGTACAGGACCAGGTCAATACAAAATCTGCTAAAAAAAACCCCATTAAAAACCACTAGTAAGGGTCCTCCAGTAAATGTACTGTAATTCAAGTGACCTAAGTGTTGCACGACCGACCTCGTGTGGCCAAGCAAGCATAAGGACGGCCTCGTTGAACCTTTATTGTGAAATAATGACGTTTCCGGTATCTACTGCGTGCCATCATCATCATTCTTATGTTTCGTCGTACAGCTGATACAACACACACACACAGCCGGGTAGTACTAGTCTAGTTAGTTACCATACATGCTATAGTAGCATAGCAGCAAGGCTAACTTCACACTAGAACCCGGGGTTAAATTGATCCCATTTTGCAGGCAACGCTTCATTATTTGTAGTCGTTTGTGTTGGATGAGGTTAATCCGAGTTTACGCGTAGCCGTGTATTTGTAGCTAGCTAACCTAGCTAAACGCAAACCGAAAGAGGGTGTCCTTCTCCGGATGATTGACTGGCTGTGTGCGGGCTGACTGCTGTGTGAGCAGAGACGGACGGTAGAGAGAGGAGGAGGGTGGGGACACAAACTTCCAAGACCTCGCCCTTAACGTCACTTCATTCCAGCAGGCAGGCAGCTGCTCTACTCTCCTGACGGTCGGTGTGTGACAGAAAGAAGGCACACCGCAACTGAACTGAACCCCCCGGTTCACAGGAGAAAGAAATTGAAAAGGGACTTGTACCAAAAGGACAAAACCACCATGTTCAGAAAGAACGGAAAGAAAGACCCCGAGTTGTTTCAGAATGTGTCGGAGGGGCTGAAGAGGCTCTACCGGAACAAACTCTTCCCTCTGGAGGACGCGTATCGATTCCACGACTTCCACTCCCCGGCGCTCGAAGATGCCGACTTCGACAATAAGCCCATGGTGCTGCTGGTGGGCCAGTACTCCACCGGCAAGACCACCTTCATTCGGCACCTGATGGAGCAGGACTTCCCCGGCATGCGGATCGGCCCCGAGCCGACGACGGACTCCTTCATCGCGGTGATGCACGGGGAGCAGGAGGGGGTGATCCCGGGAAACGCTCTGGTGGTCGACCCCAAAAAGCCATTCCGCAAGCTGAACGCCTTTGGCAACGCGTTCCTCAACAGGTAAGAGCAAAGCAAAAGGAAAAAAAAGTTCCCACGCTGCAGTAGAAATATTTAATACAGTATAATTAGGATGCATTAATAGTACAAAACCCAGAGCAATAGAGTAATGAGACATGTATCAGTATATTGACAGAATAACATGAAATGTTGATATAATTACTTGGCATTTTGTGTTCAGTAATCAGTACAGACAGTCATGACTGATCTACTTCTATTTACACATCATCACACACTCTTAAGTCTCTTCCTGAGAGTAAACAATGCCTAGGGTCTAGGTGTTGTTTACTCTTTGAAGAAAAGAAGAAAAAAAAGTTGCACACATTTTTTTCCAGGTGTCACTGAGCCAAGTGTGTCAGTTTTTCCCATTGGTTTCATCATCTGAAGAGAATGTATGTGTTCAGTGTCAATAGGTAGGTGGAGGTGCCAGTGAGTGCCTGGGACAGATAGTTAAAAGCAGGTTGTTACTTTCCACAAACGCCTCCTATGAATGATATCCTTGCTGGAAGAATGGTCTGCCGTGTTGAGGCAAGCTTTTTGCCCCTGCCAACTTGGATTGAACATTGAAATTTGAAAGTAAACAATCTTGTAGCATGAGCTGTGTACAATCACCTCATCCTAAGCACCTGGCAGACTTATTTCACCCGCTGGCAGATTTATTGGCCTTTATATCACACAATCACAGTAGGGCACCTTGAACATAGGAAATGGTTGTGATTAATGTTGCTAGGCAACATCGTGACCTTTTCCTGTCCTCAGATGTTCGTTTCGCACCCCCGGGCGATACAAATGTTGCCACATCGGTGGCAGCCGGCAGGCCACCTCCCGTGTCCACTTGCCTTCGAGGAGTCCTTATTAAATCTTATCTGTAAGGTTTAAAGGTTTTGGTGATTGTCTCGTTGTATGTGACAGTGCTTCTTTGAGAGCGGCTGTAGGCGGCGTTGAGCTGGCTGAACGTCTACACGAGTAAGAGGTGATGACTCGTCAGTCCGAGTGAGTCTGTGCACCTCGTGACCTTGAGTCCTTCCTGAGCTCTCTGGCTCCGTAGAGCTGTAGAGAATCTTAGAATTATGACAGGGTCACACTGTCACCCAGTCACTCTTGAGTCAGTCTCTCGTGAGTCATGACACAGCAAAGGGAAATACACAGGATATTACTTAACTTAAGAGTCTTGGCGAAAGGCCAATGGTGACTGGACCCCCCCCCCCCCCCCCCCCCCCCCCCCCCCGGGGGGCGGCCGC
>OOFJ01002648.1:1120-13023 GCA_900323375.1 Benthosema glaciale | reverse complement strand
CGTGCGTGCGTGTGTGCGTGCGTGCGTGCGTGTGCGTGCGTGTGTGTCAGAGGGATGACAATGTCAGCTAGCCTCAGTCAACCTTTCTTCAAATCATTAAAATTGCATTACGTAACGTTGCTGGCAAATGTGCGGAGACAAAACATAATAAATCACGACAAGCACCTTGAATGCATGACCGTGCAATCGCGCACAATGTTGACGCCGGTCTTTTTGCAGTGCTGTAGAAATGCAGGACGTGCCAAAAGGGACTTTGTTGGACAATCTTCTCATAGCAATTACTTTGTGTTCTTGTGACTTTGTTTCCGCAGCAGTCTCCTCATACCCCTAAGCTCTGTGGGATGCCTGTGATTCCGCTTAGTCATTCATTCCTAACGGAACCTCCATAACTTCAGAAGAACTCCTTCTGTTTTCGTTAACAGCAGAAACACAGCAGAAAAGACGCAATTTTGTTTCATTCAGCTGCTTGAAAAATGTAACATCTAAAAAAGAATGTATTTGCAGAGCACTTTTCAGATGCTCAATTGCGCTATAGGCCTATCAAATTAATAAAAAATATTGTTTCAATTAATCCGAGAGAAGAAAAAAAGGCATTTCTTTGTGTTGCACTAGATGGATGTTACGTAAATTAAACAGAATTAAACATCACACGGAGCTTAGTGGGAACAATGCTGTGAGCAAAATGCTGACCACAGCGTGCACCCACGCACGCACGCACGCACGCACGCACACAGCTCCTAATATTCATCGGCCTATCTCAATCCCTAGAGAGAGTCCAATAACCCGGCTCTAACCAGAATGAAACAAGGAAAAAGCACCCAGAGGACAAAATATGTGTGTGTAAAATAAACACATTTCTGTCTTTCTCTCTGGCAGGATATGCCTCGATCTTCCCCCTGGCTGACGGCTAGCTGGCTTTTTGCAACCATAATGCCATGGTATAATCTGGTTTTGTTCAAAGGACAGCAATACTAGAGGGACTTCACAAGAGATAACAAACTGAAAATCCCACCACCACCTGCATGGCTTCTTTCCCCCCCCCCCGAGAGTCATGTCCCATGACTATCTGACTGACTGACTGACTGACTGGCTGGCTGGCTGACTGACTGACCATGTTGTAATTAGGATCACGATTAACATGATCATGTCATCTTTAAGATGCACAATCCAAATCATATCAGTATTTTAAATGTAGACTACAGAGACTACAGATGTTTTTGGTGACCAGATGTCCCCCTTTGCGTGGGACAGCTCCCTCATTTGAAATACGTTTCAAGCGTCCCACAAATTGAGACCCTGTCCCACGTATAAAGAAGGGGTTCAGTGGGGTTCCAGAAGGCCACATTGCATGTACTGTCGTATCAAAAATAGCTGATCTACAAGTTCAAAACGTGTCGCACTGTGGTGCGTTTTGAGCTTGTAGATCTGCTATTTTTGCAATATTTCTGTCCCACACATGCAATACTTATGTCCCTCAAATGAATGAACAGTTTGGTTCTGGTCACCCTATGAGCAAGCATATGGAGTACAGAGCAGAGATGCGAGGTGTCATCTACTACAGTATAGATGAAAGCAGACCGTGAGCGTGTGTAATTCGTCTCGGCCCCGGCAGGAGAGGTGTTATGATTATGGTACGTTTGTATAGTCTGGTATTGGATGCAGTTTCTCAGTGTCGCGGGTCTGTCTGTTCTCATCTTCTTCTTCTTTCGTGTTTATGTATAATGTTACAGTAGCTACTAACAACACATCATGTTTCCTCAAGTTTTACCCTGACTGATCTGAGATACTAACTAAGTACTGCGCACAGATCTCATGCAGTATACGTGGCCTTGGCCGCAAGTTTCTGGAGGCAATCTGTAATATATAGAGAGGACCAAACGTTTAAAACATTGATCCTTGGGCACCATGCAGTATCAATAACGCAATCTATTCCAGTATCGACCCATTTGTCCCACCCCTGATGTGTACACAGTGTACATACTTTACATGAACATGAACGCACGCACGCACGCACTAAGGTGTTCTTTCAGTCTTGTCCAGAGAATGTCTGGTGATGTCTGCAATGCATGCAGCCCTGGGGTGCTGTGGGGCAGAGATAAGACAGAGCCCCGTGTTAATCCAAGACAGGATTAGCAGATCTGAATGTCCTACCAGAGAGAGAGAGAGAGAGAGAGAGAGAGGGAGGGAGAGAGAGATAGAGAGGGAGGGAGTGCTGGGAGCAAGGTTATTATAGCCTGGAAACCAGATCAAAGAATAGCCCACGGCTACTTAAGCACTTTTTTTTTTAACATTAGTACATCATTTTAATTATTTTCGGTCTAGCTATAATTACTTTTAAAAGCTGGTATCTACAAGCCCGCGAAGCGTACAGCATCTCAACGTCTTGTGAGCTTGCAGAGTTTTGACCAAAAGACCAAAACCGAGGACATTTCCTACTTTGTTTTTAGCTTGTTTTACGTTTTGTAAACACAACACAGTGTCAGTGAGTCGTCATTATTTAGTATAGACCTCGTTTCTACTTTGTTTAGTCAATTCAACTCTTTGTTATTTCATTAGTTTGAGTATTGAGTATATTGGCCCGGGAGCACCACACAGACCAACTCGATCCATGTGTGCACAATGCAAGCACACGCGTGCCGTGCACTCATTGTAATTTAAATTCCAGACATGTCCAGGCATTCCGTGCCAACTATAAAATGTTTTCCAGGTTGAATATATGGCCCATGGCCATATATTCAAGTGAGAAACATAACAATAACATAGCTCTGATAAGAACAATAATTACCCCGTAAATCTTTCTCCACAAGATTTATACTGCTCTGCTTGCTAATAGCAATTGTACAATATTTTCACACATTGTCAAGCTAATAGCAATTGTACAGTGTTTTCACACATTGTCAAGTAATTATTTTCCACAATACATTTTATAAAACAATCGACCGAACGAGAACGAGAACTTTTATAACTTATCGGTTATAGAAGATAAACTGATAAACTAAACGTAAATTGTGTTGAGTTAAAGCAGCACTATGTAACTTCCCCGGATTAGAAGCATGGATTTACCCCGGATTTGAACCATGGCAGGTTTGTGCTGAAATGTTGTTGATCATTGATTGATTCTAACAGAGCCATGCAGCACTGCTCGTCAGAACGTGTCCAGGTGAGATATGGCTTATTTTGACACAAGCAGGGAGGCAAAATACAACGGCGCCAATATAAGTTATATTGTATTAACATTCTCTACCATACAGATTGGCCAAAATTCAATTTCATTAATTATAGTTAATGACGCTTTAATTACTGCCCCAGCATACTGAGAAGCACTTATTGCACCAATGACTCTCTATACTGACGACGCCGGCGCTGAAGGCAGTGTTACATCGGTCATTTTTCAGGAGCATGCTCTCGCACGCACATGCATCGATTAAAGACAACCTTAAGGTTCACGCCTCAGCGTTTACAAAAGCGCTGCCGACGTGCCGAGTGTCACCGGCGTGATTTAATATAGGAATGAGAATGTATGCGTATCAAGGGCCCATCGTGTGACCTGCTAAATGCTGTATAGTCCTATAGTGTAGGTGTTAAGTGATTAAAGCTATAGCGTCGCCAACCAGAGATAAAATCACCACTGCAACACTGGCTGAATGAATAAAAGGCCTTAATATAGGAAGAGGAGGCGAGCAGCACAGGTGCCAAAGAGGGTGAGCTGATGAGGTATAATTAAAAAAAATAATGGAATGCTCTCCGTCCAGCTGTTAGAGATGCCGACTCTTTGGACATTTTCAAATTGCGACAAAAAAAACCCTAACCCTTGCGTTACAGTTCCCCCTAGTTTTATTGATTTCATTGTTATGTCCACCTCTTCTTGCCGTGTAGTTTTAAAAACTGTGTTGTAAAACTTTTTTCAGCTGTGCACTGTCTGCCACATGGTGACTGTTTGACCTGTATGCTGGTCTGGTTTGCAATTGTGTTTTGTTGTTTGCTGAACTGAAAAACCGGGTTATATAGCCCAGCCTATAAGATGTTTTCCAGGGACGCAGTCTAGCGAAAATAGGGGTTGCAGCAAGAGAAAGCTCAAGGAAGGGATGGAAAGACAATTAAAGGTTTTCTGTGGGCTGGAGTTTTCTCTGGGGGTTGGAAGCCTTTTGAGCTGCAATGAAAACAGGCAAACATATGCCTCAAAAGTGACATCTGCTGGCAAATATGGGATTTGTGGAGTGTTACACCACAATCCACAGAAAACCCCAGACCACAGAAAGAAAAATGGGTGCAATTAAGCCCAGTAAACCAGAAAGAACTCTGTGAAACCTTTCGGCTATAATGATATACGGCAGGTTGAAAGAAGTGGTAAATTGGCATGGCACAAAAGCCAGGACACGATGCCTCATGCACTTCCCGTGCGCTGGTCTCCAGTCAAACGTCATATGCCCACACTGAGCACCTGGATTAGTGTGCGGGGGTTGTCTATTTCCTGCCCGCTGCTATATGAAAGGTTAAACAACATAGTGCAGATTGCTCTGAGCTTCAGGAACATTGGGGAGGTATAGCTTTGTTGATCTGTCAATTCCCACAACCCGCCTTCTTCATCTGTCGCTAATATAGTTTACAGCTCGCAACCAATCAAGTCTATAATTCACGCGCACGCGTTCGTTTGTGACTCACAGAAATGTGTGTATATGCGTGTGCACGACAACATACATACACACACACACACACAGCCACAAATCTGTTTACATTCTATTCTCCGTCACTGAAACGAGTGTGTTGATTGGTCGAAAGTCGTGACCAGGCTTTTCTCTTTGCAGATCAGTCTAAGGCTGGGAACAAGGCTACTTTGAAGTTGTCATTGTCAAACTACAAAAAGTGCCCCTCGTAGCACAGGTCTACTACGATGAATATAGTACTGTTTAAGTTTTGCAAAAATTGCCGTCATGGTGGTGCTACAACAGGCAGATGTGGAAAATGCAGGGCAAAGGTTTTTCCTTGGCTCTAGGGAGTGTGCATATAAAGTTGTGCACAGATCAGTGCAGCGTGCAGGGCAGGCATGTATGAAAACATGAATTGGCCTGTTATAGTGCCACCATGAGGCTAACCGAGTGGCATTTGTTCCTCTGCCTAGTAGTGGGAATGTCCGTGCATAAATTCATGGACATCGTATGCTGTGTTCATGATTTGAGGCATTTTGTTCAAAATGTACCAATATGCTTTAATCTTTGAAAGGCAATCTTAGCCAATGGGGATGGAATATGGGGAAGCGGACAGATCCGTGTTGATCACATGACTATGGAGATAGTGTATACCGAGATGTATGGATGAAATGCGAATGAGTAATGAGTAATGTACAGAATGTGTTTTGCCAAAAAAATCACAATGTAAAGTCTTATATAACGCAAACTTCCGAAACTCTTCTCTACACAGTTGCGGTTGTGATTTGAGTGAGGAGGAGGTGTTCATGTCAAACACTGTGAGAGCTCTACTGCACAGCTGTTTTATGGGAATCATCACACCTGTGCGAAAGACCTGCAGCGTGTGAAGCAGTAATCAGTAATCAGCAGTAATGTGTGATAAAGATCACACGGTGAAGATAAGATCTGGCAGCTGTTGCACGTTGTGGGGTGTGCTTCACCCAGAGCAGGAGAGAGAGAGAGAGAGGGGGGGGGGGGTATGTACACATAACAAAATAACCACCTAAACCCTAGCCATAGCGTGGGCCAGCCTCATAGCGTGGAGTCACTGAAGATTCCTCCACGCATGCGAGTCTGGGGTCGGACTCATAGGCAGCATGAAAAGTCGGCGTTAGTCGACAGACAGACGCGTCTAGCCAATCGGCGACGTCACCACACAGTGTACTATAGTCTGCGCCTCATGAAAGATGCCACGCTAAAAAACAACAAGCTCTGTTTACTTTCTACTTCTTTCTACCCAGACTCATATGCGCGGAGGATTCTTCAGTGACTCCACGCTATGAGGCTGGCCACACCAGGCTACCTGAACCCCATTATGGTTGACCCTCAGGGCTCTACACTAGTGGATTTTCAGTAGAAATGTCCTGATAATGTATCGGTATCGGAACGCGGACCGGCGATATGCCCTTATTTGGTCATATCGGATAATATCGGTAACGGCGAATGTGCCAGTCTAACCACCGTTCCGACAGGGTTGACAGGTAAATAAAGTTGGGGCAATATGGAGTTTGCTTTCGAGTTGCCCAGTGTACGTTTGAGTGATGAGTCTGCTATAAACACAGCACAAGATATATAGCTAGACTCTTCAAAATAAGTGTTTTTTCCCAGTCGGTCGACTTCAAGACTTAATTATTATGATTACAATTCTCTGCTATCGGTATTCAGTATCGTATCGGCTAACAGCTGTCAGCTGGCTAACAGGACAGCTGGCTAACAGGATGTCATGATACGCTAAAAGCGTATCATGACATCCCTAAAGGCTCATTCATAGTTTGATTTTTTTGGTGGTTTAGGTCAGGGGTTCTCAACCCGTGGGTCGCGACCCCCCAGGGGTCCCGAAATAATTTTGGGGGTCCCCAGATGATTAAAAAAATGTTTTTTTTTTTTCTTGTTTTTTTTGCAACTGATGGCTGAAAAATAGAAATTGAGAGTTTACATAGTACACATAGTCCATGCATAAACTTTCCTTAATGATTATATCTGGTTTTAGTATATATTTTCTCTATTATTCAGGTTATTGTAGCGGTATTTTTTTATTGGGGGTGGGGAGGGGACGGGGCAGGGGTCCCTAGACATGGTCAAAGCATTTCTGGTGGTCCCCAGCCAAAAACGTTGAGAACCCCTGGTTTAGGTGACCACCGCTCTCACCACCGAACTGTGGTTTTAACAGTGGTTTGGTTGGCATCGCATTCACTCCCGTTGTGGTGACCCACAGAGAGCAGGGCTAGAAAGAGCGGTGGTTTGAGGTGGTCATGTTGTAGTTTTCGGTGAAGCGGTGATCGCCTATAAAAGCATCGAAAAATCTAACTATGAATGAGCCTTGATTCTCAGTTTTCTGACATCGTGGGGAAAGCTTTTGCTGAATGGCCGATCGGCAAGCTCACAAGTCACGACACATCACGCTGCGGCACGTCGTGAGCTAGCTTGTCGATCTTCTATTTTCTGCACAAACCTTTATAAGCAATTTACACTTGGTTGTATGTGCTATATCCCATACTGAAAACTAGCGGATCTACAAGATCGTGAGAGACACTGGCACGCAACCCGGCGGAATACTATTCAAAAGGTAATTTGCGTCTCTTTAGTGGCTCATCAAAATCTTACAAAACCTCTGACATTGGGCAGGTTGCAGAATAATCAGTTTTCGTACTTATCATCATTACTGCAAACATAATGTACCTATGAGCCCTGGAGCACCAGACAGGCCAGCTGGCTACATGTTGATTTGCTGAATATTCTTGGCTCACCCTCACATGACATTTTATACTCGCTTCCTCTTGATCACAGAGATTCAGCACTGATATGTGAAATGTCTATTTATGTCCACATAAACAGAAGTACGACCTTGTACAAAGAGCGGCAGTGCAGTGGCTCAGTCAGGGGTAGATCGGACGCTTGGGGAACCTGTTCGATCCCGGCTCCCCCGGAAGGTGTCGGAGGTGACCTTGAGCAAGACTCTGAACCCCCCCAAATTGCTCACGATGAGCAATGGGTTGGTGCCTTGCATGGTTTATTCCTCCGCCATCGGTGTATATGTACGAATGTGTGTGTATGAATGTACTGTAAGCTCAATCTATAAGGATAAACACTCACTGCGTGAAAAGAGGCGTTATCGGGCAATTATGGGCACTGGATTTGCCCGTAAACCTTAAGTTTAGCAGGAATATACAGTAATATACGGTAATATACAGGTGTGACGGTACAATTCGGGAGTATTCGGAAAGTTTAGCGGGAGTTTACTGTAATATACACTTCCGTATTCCCTGCTTTTTGCGCAGTACTGCCAAACTTTTAATTTCAACTGGTGAAGACGTCCTGGAAATGACGTAAAGATCATTCCCAAACGGGCTGTGATCTGGCCTAGTCCTGAACGTCACCGGAGGACATAATCATAACGTCATTCGACTTTCTGGGACGCAATATTCTGAGGTGTGCAGGCTATTAAGACTGTATGCGAGTAGTGCATGTGTGTGCGCTTGACGCTTGTTAGTTAGATTGCATGTGGGATTGAGTACATAAATGACATGTTAGATTGTATGTGGGTGTGTATACAGTAAATTAATGATGTGTGCTTGTTAGATAGTATGTGGGTGTGTGTAGTACTGTACAGTACATATGACATATATATATGTGCGCTTGTTAGATTGTATGTGGGTTCGTGCACATGCTTGTTAGTGTGCAATTAGAAATAATGCAATGTGCTCCTTGGGAAAAACGTACAAGCTCACAACACATCGAGATGCTACGCTTTGTGAGCAAGTACGTCAGATCTGTTATTTTGTTACTATTGTTCTGACTTTGTTCCATCTGGTCCCTGACTGGTCCCTGATCGCTCGGTGTGCTTGTTAGATTGCACGTGGGTGTGTACATGCAGTTAGTACACGTGTGCTTGTTAGTGTGCAATTAGCAATGTGCTCCCAGCGGGATCAATGTGTTTGTCGCACTGCAATGCACTGTGAGCTAGCTTGTAGACCTGTCATTTTTGGTGAAAGAAAATAAAATAAAAATGGCTTGAGGGTGTGCTGCATGCTGGTGCCCACAGAGAAGTCACATGACTCCACAGCTTCCCTATAATCCCATCCTCCCACATTACATCCTGTTAGAAATAAATAATGCACAACTGTATTCCCTCAAATCCTGACATTTCACATGAAGTGAGCTTGGGACGATGGACGTGTGGGAGAGATAGGAGTTTTCCACGCTGGCTTTAATGCTCGCGTTGGGACCCTATAGGCACACTGCATAAACTTGTGATTTTGAGCGTGTGGAGCCGGTTCGAGCGATAGTGCTCTGACACAGAGAGGATACTTTTAAAGTTTTTAATTAGGGTCGCTCCTGATAGCCTTGTAAAAGCAGGCTGTCGTGCATTGGCCCAGGGGTGCCAAATACACAACAAAAAGACAGGAGTTTACAAAATTAAAAATGAATTGAAAAAACAAAAATAAGGAATTAAGGAATAAATCATAAATAAACATATGAGGTATGGAAATCAGTATAGTCACTAGTGTAGTGCGTGTATGCATGAGTGAAATGTTGAAAAGGGTGCATGGTGGGAGAGGAGCAAAAAGGAAATGAACAGAGCAGAACTGGGGAAGGACTGGGAAGCAGGCTTTTATAGGCGTCGACACCCGGGCCCAGGTGCGAGCTGATCATCATTAGCAGCTCTGCTCCTCAATCCTATTGGATGAGAGAAATACAAATGATTAGGTTTACCCCACCTAATCATTTGTATTTCTCTCACAATACACATAACCCACCTAATTGATGATATTCAGACCGCGGCCATCTTGCCAGAAAGGTGCTAAGAAGGTGCAACTTCCCATAGACAGCCTATTCATCCAAACAGAAAAGTCCTAACTGATTATATTAAAACAAGGTGAGGTGAGCAAAATGGTTTAACTATAGTAGAGTTGCTCCCAGTGTGTTAGTTTCTGTGGCCATAATTGGTGTGTGTCTGGGATATGAGATGAGATGAGATTAAATGTATTGTCAGTGTACAGTACAAGTACAGTACAGTACAGTACAGCGAAAAGTATTTTCATATCTCACCAAAGTGCAAACATGTCAGCATTAAGATTAAAGTAATGAATGCAGATATGAGCAGTATTCATTAAAATGAATAGAAAAATATGGGAAGTGAAAGGAAGTAATAAATATTAAATAATGACCATATTGCACATAGCCCTATTGCACATAGCCCAATGCACAAGTCAAGTGCTAGACAAGTGTCCAGATAGCATATCAACAAGTCCAGTGACCATAATGCACATGTCCACAAGGTGCTAGACTAGGATGTGTCCAGAGTCCCAGATACAGCAGGGATGGCTGTCACTGGAGGGAGGAGAGGCTTGGAAGTTCAGGTAGATGACAGTGGAGGGGAATTAGCTGATATAGAACTAGTCACAGGTGTTATAGCATGATATTATAGTTAATCATGACCCTAATCTCTAGTCTAGGGGGGTCCTCAAAGTTACTACAGGGGCCCACCAAATCTGTTTGACATTAAAGCACTTGAACCATCCCTCCCTATTCTGAGGAGAACTTTACTTTTGAGATTGCATTTAAGATTGCATGCTCTCAAGCAATGAAAATTGATTGAGTTGCACTGTGGAGGCACTGTGGAGGCAATCCCAAATACTGAGTTGTGATGTCAGAACAGGCCAGTTCCTTATATGGACACTGGGCAGGGGCCCTGCAGAGCCCGAGCAGAGGCCTTTTGAGGCGGTTCTGGACAACCGTTGGTCCGACCGACTCGACACCGGGCACTGCACAAGATCTTTAATTCAAGTGTAAAATGAAAACAAATTTGGTTTAATTTTACGCTCTCAAGAGTTAAATTATTAATTGTTAAACATCTGCATTATATCATTTACAAGAACACAATTGGAGCATGTAAATTAGAAGAATTGCTATTTCGCTCAACGTCTGACAATGTCTCTGCTATGTCTCCTATCAATACAGCATGGCATTTTGGACAAAATCTTATCTCATCCATTCTTTAGTTTTGGGTCTGAGAATCTAAATCTCATCAAATGGTGGTCCGTGGCTCAAATGCTGGAAATACAATAATAATAATATAATAATAGATAATAACAATGGACCTTGATATGAAAATGGTTGAAAACCACCACCTCTATACAGTATTGTGTCCAAGCCAAACCGATTGAGAAACCATGTGAACATTCCCATCTCAAAAGATCACACAGAAAAGCATGGTGTGTGTTTCTTTCTTCCCGTGACAACGGCTCTTGTTCAGTCATCTCGGCATGTTAGCTTAAACTATTTCCAACTGAGAAGTCTGCTCTTACACCTTCAGTAAAGATAGAGGCCTAGCAGGGAGTTGACTGAAGAGATGACTCATGAAAGTAAACCGGGCCTCACACTGTGATGTGGAGCAGACACGTTTCATCAGCAGGAGCAGGAGGAAGAGAGACCAACCTTTGCAGAGTTGTGATGTGTGTGTGTGCAAAAGTGTTCTACCTGAATGTTCATAAGATTCTCAATGTATCTGAACCCTTACAAACTGTGACAGACAAGGGTCTTCTACAGCTAGACCCCTGGTATTAGCTATACTACGCGTTTTTGTAACAGAGCCCAGCTACAAAAAAACATTTATTATCCAAGTTCACATTGTTCTGCATCAGGAGCAGAGCGAGGATTGTGTACTGAGATGAGTCTGGGGGGTCCCGGGTGAAGAAAAACCCTGACTACTGTAAAAGTCAGAAAAGACAATTCTGGCTACTTTAAAAGTGTAAGAAATGAAGAAAGTATATTTTAAAACCTACAAAACAACCCTATTATGAAAATCGGACATCAGTTTGGTCCCTATAAACGTACACCTCGTAGCACACTAATAAATCATCCATCCCCAGCCCAACTCCGCTCCCTCCCAGCCTTGAACTCTAAATTGTCCCAACGGGAAAAGCTAATGTTACACAGGCAGGCCGGCAACACACCCCGAATGCATTGGCAGACCAATTCCAAGTTAAGCACTTGAACATAATGGGCTGCTGCAGTACTTTGTCGAGTTTTCGATCATTTTTGTACATGTTTGAAAGGCTTTTCTTTTAAAGACAGACATGCTTTATTGACGAAGCAATCAGCAAGCTGAAAAGGAGGTACTTCTGCTCCTGTCCACAGAGAGAGAGAGAGAGAGATAGAGAGAGAGAGAGAGAGAGAGAGAGAGAGAGAGAGAGAGAGAGAGAGAGAGAGAGAGAG
>OOFJ01002618.1:10222-25711 GCA_900323375.1 Benthosema glaciale | reverse complement strand
GCCAGGCAACATGATAGAATGGTGCTTGCCTCAAGACATTAATCTTGATGGAGTCGAGTTCAAGTCAATGGCCAGTGGCTCCCACCGGATTGCCAGTGACTTTATGTGAGTATTCCAGCTATAATCAACAATGAACATACTACAGTACATGATTGATTGTTGTCTCATGAACATGTCCACATTAAGCATCCTCACTTGCAAATCAACATTTGTCTGTCTGTGTCTCTGGGCAGATATTTCCGTAAAGGCTGTTACTTTGGTCTGGCCTGTTTTGCTAACATGCCTGTGGAGAGCGAGGTGGAACGAGGAGCACGCATGAAATCTGTGGGCATCCTGTCTCCTTCCTATACGCTCCTCTACAGATACATGCAGTTCCTGGAGAACCAAGTTAGGTAAGACCTGTTTCCGGATGGAGAGGAGTAGTGGAGAATGGAGATGTACAGCGGAGCTGGGCATTTAACCGAAAATATATCCAATATTTATTATTTAGAACCAATAACAGACTTTTAACCAAAAAATAATTGAGGAGAAGAACACCAAAATAATTCCAATAGACTGTTTATATCGATTAGCCTAATTAACCACTTGTAAGTAACCCTGTATTATACTTTTTAGGGGTGGTGTAACGATACAGTAACTAACTTCATCGATTTGTGTGTGTGTGTGTGTGTGTGTGTGTGTGTGTGTGTGTGTGTGTGTGTGTGTGTGTGTGTGTGTGTGTGTGTGTGTGTGTGTGTGTGTTCGTTCAGCTGGGAACCTCTTTACCTTCATCTCTGGGTGCGTGTGTGTGAACCCTGCCTGCACCACCGTTATTTCCATATTTCCACAGATTTCCCTTTTATTTGCTTCCGTCTTGTCCTTCCTGTATTTTAAACGTTCTTCTCATCCATTAAACATGAACCCTGAGCCACAGCCACCGTCGTGCCGCGGAAGCCGAGTAGCCTATAAATTCAGCTTAGCAGTGAAATGAAAGAAACCTTGACAATGTCTTTTCTCTTCAGTGGCTCCGTTCTGCTTCAGAAGATCTTATCTCCTCATTGGCTATGCGTAAAGATAACACAGAGCTACTGTTTCATGTGGGAAATGCAGTTATACTAGTTATAATTCAATATTCTTGAATCGTGTGGAGTGCAGTCATCTAGGCAAGGCTTTAGGATTGAACACAAATGGATTCTGTCTGAGACGTGTAGCCGGCTAGCTGTGTGACATGTTTTTCATCCCGTAACACTGCACTTACCATGTGAAAAACTGCACAACACGACCCCCATGTGTAAGACTACCTCGTCAAGTGGTACGTGGCACTTACTGGCATTAATAACATGTTTCTGCCACCCCCAAACCAACGTGTTTTATTCTGTTTAATTCTCGCTGCATTATTGTGTTTAGACACTTCAATAAATGGCAACCCATTTACTTCACCTAAAGCATATTATATAGGTTAAGGGGATTGTGGTATTTCATTGTTAAAATAAGAATAAAATAAATAACACATTAAGTAAAGCAAGCGTTAAAAAGTCCACTTGGCTGCCACATGACGTCACAGGGGCACACACAAAGCCAAAATTCGAACAAGAATGTTGTCTTACACACACACACACACACACACACACACATGACTTGGTCGTGCTACTCAGTTCGCTGAGTTGGCAGTGCCCGTGATCGAACCCAGAACCTTGTGGTCGGTCCACTGTGTGCTACCGACTGAGCTACCTCGAAACAATTTCATGTATTGTTTCTACAGACACCAGCTGAAATGCCCTGGACAGTACACTGCACTGGAGGCGTTCTATGAGGATAAGAAGGCCGTGCTTCCTCCAGCAGGAAATGGCCTGGTCACGGCCTGCCCGACCTGGAGCGTCACCACCATCAACCGCTGCATGCACCCAGAGATGAAGGTAAAGAGGTTCCTGGCTGAACACACACACAATTAAATTCAAAGGAGCTTTATTGGCATGAGAAAACAAACGTTTACATTGCCAAAGCATGTGTCACAAATACAAAATGGGGAAAGTATATACAGTTGGAGGGGGTACAGCGTTTTGTAAACAGAGTTATGTCACATTGCATTGTTATGTACATGTTATAACAGGGTATAGAGCTTATTCTTTTTTTTTTTACAAATAGCAGTTTTTCACAGTTTCTTGTGGACAAATAGCAGCATTTTTCCTCAAGACTATATAATACATAAAAGCTCAGGTTTAGTGTCTGTTTAGATGTACCGTATTTTCCGGACTATAAGGCGCAAGAAAATTCACTGTACTTGGTGTGATTGATTTAAAGTGTTTTTTTAGGCCTGGGTTTGTTAGATTTGTTAGGGAAAAAAGTCACTCAATCACAGGGTCAGAGAGTTTGCCTTCGGTGAGAGTGTCTGAAACCAGCGTTGCTCTTTTAAATAATGTATCTGCTGTGCAGATTACCCACCCTGCTGGCTGCATGGCCCAGTTCATCCGGTTCTTCGGGGAGCAGATCATGGTGCTGTGGAAGTTTGCTCTGCTCAGGAAGCGTATCCTGATCTTCTCTCCTCCCCCCGTCGGTGTAGTCTGCTACAGGGGTGAGTGGCTGCCTTACACACACACACACACACACACACACACACACACACACACACACACACACACACACACACACACACACACACTAGGTAAGTCTTTGGACTGTGGGGGTTATTAAATAACCAATGAAAAGTATTAACAACAACTTACTTGTTACTACGACATTGGAGCACAGGTTCTCTTTTTCCATTTCCTGAAAAGTAACGTTTTGGACATGATACAAGGTTTCCAACTGACGGCGGCAATAATGTTCTTGTTCTCTATCTTTCACTCATTTCGCCCCTTCTGTTTGATGAAACGTGGTGGTGTGATGACGTGCTCCTCCCTCAGTGTACTGCTGCTGCTGCCTGGCCAACGTCTCTCTGCCTGGAATGGGGGGATCCGTGCCTGAGTTCCGTCCGTTCTTCTACATCAACGTTGCGGACATCACCACCCTGGCAACAGAGTTGTCATACGTGGCCTGTGAGTGACATTTGAAGGAGAGATCATGAATAAAGCATAAGAGCCCGGCTGATTCTACCAATGCCCTCTAAATCAGTTAATTATCACACTTTCAAGACTTTAAAAATAAAAAAGATGTGCAAGCTTGATGTGAGCTCATATATATCTGCTATTTTTCAATAGCCAATGCAAAAATCTAAAATTACACTGCTTTCCCAGTTTTAACCCTAGAACACTGAACATGGGTGATTTTCACCCAGACAATTATATCTTTGCAATTTTCATAATGTTGCTGATGTCTGAGGTGGGTGGGTCTTTCAGTACCTTCATGATGCTCAGTGACATCATAGACGGTAGAGTCTCACCGTAACCGGGGTGGCACCTTGGGCGCGTTCCTGTAGGTCTGGAAGTTCGGAGTTGCACCACTTACTTCGCACGGGTGTCATTTTTACATAGAATTGTACATAAAAATGGCATGGTATTTATTGAAAAATTACTTTTCATTACGAATTTGTGATACTGATGTATAGGAACTTAGGGCCCTATTCTCGCCAGTGCCAGTCTAGCCAATCTACATCGAGATGTTACAGATTGGCTATTTGAACTATTCAAAGCTGTTTTTCAAAATAGTAAAAAAGGCAAATACGTTTAGGGATAAGGAGGGTAAGGCATTGCCAAAAAATAGGGCCCTAAGTATACTGTGTTAGTTCCTTTGATCCAAGCCTTAACACTACCGATCCTTTTAAAAATAAACTTGGAGTGGAAATGAAAAGTTTCAAGTGGATCCAGAAAAGGTTGAGAATGACTAGACCACAGATTGAATGCAAATAAACAAAAAAACATTTGAAAACTTACCATGACATGCCATAAATAGGGCCCCCAGGTTGAAAGGCTTTGAAAAACAGGACACATCTGCTGCATAATTGCCAATACTGACGTTGTCAGAAAAGTCAAGTAATTACCATATTGACCAAACTAATATATCAGCCGTTCTCTGTAAATCATTGGATGTTCGCCCAGGTCTGATTCGGTTTGTGTGTTGTTGTGACATTTGAAGGCACAACAGAGAAGATCTTTGAGGAGAAGAAGGACCTGTATGACGTCTACATTGATAACCAGAACGTGAAAACACACAGGAACAGTTTGCAGTCGCTGCTCCGCCTCAATGCTGCAGACAGGGAGAAATACAGAAAGCTGAGCGAACAAAGGTACACAACATGGAGCACTGCGACACTATTTCTGTTACTTTAAAAATAACTGACGTTGATCGATGATGACATTTTTGTCTCTTCAGGCAAATGCTACTTTACTCTCAGGAGGTGTATGGAGACTGTACATCAAACGAAGAGGACCTCTTCATTCTGTGAGTGTTTTAGACCTTCATTTGACAGGCTTTTAATTATTTTGCAGGACCTGGTCTGGTATGCTTAGCGGACTTAGCGCATCGAGCCGCATTTTAGAGAGGAAAACATTGGTTACAGAGACTTGAAGATTTAATTAGTGCAGCCGAGAATTGATTTATAAAAGGTCACACAGTCACATGAATATCAGCCAGAGAAGGATTTGAAGGTGGAGTTATCACCTTTTAAAACCGACGGGAAATGCAGGTTTTCATAGTAAAAAAATATACATATTATTTTAAAAAGATCTTAAAATGCTACAGTAGGTTATTATATTAAGTAATATCTTTATTTTTATCCTAATCTCCATAGGTTCTTCATGGAACTGAACAACCGCATTTTCCATATCTTGTCGGAGGTGTCGGGAAGTTCGGACCCCAGCCTGACGGCTGATCACGTGCGAGCCATGGGCCTGGACCCCCAGGCTGACCGCTCCTTCCTGGCGGACCTTCTGGATGTGTACGGTATAGATGCCATGCTGGTCATGGAGACCCCCTGCTGTCCCTGAAAACAAACGCCCTCCGTCGGTAACCACTGGATATCACTGCTGCTTCTAGGAGGCCAGCTCTCTCTCTGCTCTCTTGACAAGCCCTCCTCCTTCCTTTGTACGTTTCTATCTCTGTATCGTTTGGCCTCTTGAAGCCGTTCATGGCCAGTGTTGACAATGAAAGACACATTACTTGGATGCCCTGGAGACCCCACAGGAACCCGGCGCCCACGGCAGGTGGACGGTGAGACCTCTGTGGTCGCTAGATAGCTGTTGTCTTTCACGTCTTCAGCCTCTCGCTGCCGACGTTTGTTCGTCACCTTTCTTCTTCTGACACGGATCTCATATCGACTGTGCATAGTCGAGGATTTTCAGAAAGTAGTGAAAATGGATGAGCTACAAGCTCACAACGTATCGCGATGCCACAAGTTGTGAGCTTGTAGATCAGCTATGCCCGCTATTCATTGTACATCAAAGGGCATAGTGTGTTGTAGGGAAATATGGAGGAGTATTATCGGGCCAGTTTATCATGGGATGTTGGGATTCATACAAGCCTGGTTCTCCACCGCGCTTATCTCCAAGTGGAAGGTGCTTTACGGTTGGTTGGAAGAATATCTGTTCATATCACTTGGAATCTATTCTACACATGGAAATATTGGGAGGTGCTTTTTTTCCCCCAGCCATTGAGCCGAACTTGCGTTTCTAACACGGGTTCAGCTCAATGGCTCAATGAAAACCTTTCAAATGAATCAATGGTTTCTATTCTAAGGCTGTAATATATACCATTGTTGGACATTTTGTAATATAAAGCTGATGTTTATTATTGCGTTTCATAATTTTGGCAATTTGCAAAAATAACTAGCTTTGTGACCATGACCACTCTACTTGCCTTTCAAAAAGGGAGCAATATTAAGTATGCGTGTTTGTCAAAATATGAACGTTGATGACGTTTGATCTCACTTGATCGTGTGCACACAAAAAAAAAATCAGCACAGAAAGTGAGAGTTGTGGTATGTTGAATTGTTTGCTGTTTGAATTGTTGTTGTTGCTGGCATAAAATATTATACTGTATGGTCAGGGTGGACAAGCTATTATCATTACGACACCAACTTTACAGAGGGAGTGTTATCTCTGCCAGGCTGAAGGGTGTGTATGTGTGTGTGTGTGTGTGTGTGAGAGAGAGAGGGACTGTGACTTACCGTACATTCATCTCAGAAACCACTGGACCGATCAGTATCAAATCTCTTTTGCACGCTGCCAATAGCCCAACTCTACCCCATTTCCTTCTAATCGGCCTCATGCCAATGCTATACCTGCCCACTTTACATTTTGACCTACTGTATTACTTTTGAACTGTACAATTTAAATATAATTTTCTCTGGATCCTTGCCGGGTCATGCTGCAACTCCTCATCTAGGTCATCCCCATTTTGACCTAACAATATTTTCCACCATTATGCATTTTCTTCAAAACACTTCCTGATATAATGAACGGAACAACCAATCAACCCCAAATTGGACCCTCTATAGAGCCTCATAGACCTGACAACTGCAACTCACAACAGGATACGGATATGGTTAGGCCACCATATCCATTTAATACTGTAATTTGCACTTTCAGCCAGCATGTTTTAAACGACTACACACAATATGGAGTGCTGTAGTGTAGTGTATCATACGGTGGTGGACAGTTTACTTAGGTACTGTACTTAAGCACATTTTTTGAGTATCTGTACTTTACTTCTATTTGTACTTTCATTTGTTTTAGGTTTTTGTACTACTTGTCAAAAACAGATAATTGTACTTTTTGTGACTCCTCTACATTATCTAGGAAGGAACCAGCTGGACCCAAACCTACAAAAATACATGATAAAAATGTACCACTTAACCACCGCTACTTCAAAAACTGTAGATCCTGCCTGCTGATTTTCACTAGTTAAAAATGTCTGAATGTTTTTCTGCAAATTTTCTTTTAAAAGTATTTTTAAAAGCAAGTACTAGCTAGTACAAAGGTGAATGAGCAACTTTCCCTTTGTAGTTTAGTTATATTTGACAAGAAGTGTCTATACCTTCCTTCAAATACTAGGGTTCAGTAGTCCACTGCAAAGTGTTACGTTTTAATTTGATTTAATCAGCGATGATCTGGGTGATCTGATGACACTCATCATAAAATGCTGCACCATGTTCTACTACTGGACTGACTTTCTCCTTTTTGTTTTCTCTGTACCTCTTCTACTGAGCCACAGAGCCAGTCTGTCTAGTGTCTACTAACACGGAGAGGCTCTTTATATGCTAAGGCACTGGTTTCCAAACACTGGGTCGGGACCATAGAGTCGGGACGGTCGGGACCCATTTGTTTGTCGCGGACACAGTTTTGTGTGTCCCTTTATTTATTTGTTTCCTACATTTTGTTTTTAAATTATTTGAAAACATGAATTAAAAAAAGCAAAATATTCATGAATTAAAAACAAAATTCAATTATTTTCCATAATAATACTAATATTAATAAAACATCTAAGAAAGATCATCTATTTCATTAGTTTAGGTCCCGGTCAAATCTCCAATTTCTTTTTTGGGTCTTTACTTTTGAGCTTAAAGTTTGGGAACCACTGTGCTGAGAAGATACAGTAGTTGTGTTATTTCCAACATTCCCCTGGTTCCTGTGTTGAGTGAACACACTCATTGAGTGTTGTTGCCATTTCTGGTTCAGATTCAGAGAAGTCCTCTGCACTTGTCGGTCTCCATGACAAATATCTCTTTGTCTGTGTGGTGATGTCATGGCCAGTGAGTGAAGGGAAGAGTGGACCCCCGGCAACCCCTATCTCTCCCTGGACACATTCACAGAAAATGCCTCATCTGTTCCGGTTGAGGGTTCTTCTCTCTTTTTATCAGAGTCCCATTCATGAGTTCTAGAGATGTACTGACCTGGAGATGAGTGTCTTTTGGATACTGCTCATAGAGTGATGGCTCATTATGTGAACTGACTGATGTCTTTTTTTAAGTGTTTGTATTCGTAATGATCTCTATGAGTTGATGACTGAACCTTTGAGGGTTTTTTTGGATTTTGGAAAGACTGTTTTTTGGGATGTTTTATTGGCTGGTCAAAGAATAATAGTGCAGTAAGTGTTGTCTGAAAGGGAACGTACATTTGAGGACTAGTGCTGAAAATGGGGCCTTAAGGGATATTTAGATGGTTTTATTTACTACTATGAATTGACTAGCTTACAATGTCTTGTAAAGTATTTGCTCAAAGACCTGAGTCCATTGTTCTAAAAACACCCATGACCAACCTGTCTGTTCCTGTTCAGTTCATCTACCCCTCAGCACACACAGGCATTCTGGCACCCAAGGTATTTGTTTTGCAGGTGTATGTACATGAAGAGAATATGCACATCACACACGTATAAAATGCCTTCTTTGTGGAGTCGTTTGCAGACTCGTCACACGTACCAGCATTAGCTAATATTGATGATCCGTTTGTATAGTGTGTCACCCCACTGAATGTCAATAGGAAGCATTATCTGTATTACACATGTGGCACTGACATATTTATAACTGTCGTGTCTCCTTGGTCATAGCTGCAATATAATCTTTTACAATAACAAACTTCCAACCCAGTCAATATGAATATAAAGCACTGTAACGACAACAATAATGTATATGTGACCTTGACTGCACGAGACACTCTTGATTTCATGCAACTTGATTCCACAGTACTGCCATTCTGAAACAATAAAGCAATCTTGTTCCCTCAGATCTTGTTTGTCTCAAGTTATGCAACTAAAGGTTTAGTGAAAAGACTATGATGACGAGCACTAAGACAACTACCGCTTTAACTACTAGGACAGGACCAGTCAGACAGGTTGTTTAATGAGTTTCACAATAATATTGGTAAACTTTTCAGTAAACATGACAATGTTCTCTAAACCCCACAGAAGGTTGGTCCTTGTTTATTCACAGCATGTACTGCATTCATTGTTCCACAATGTGTCAAAACTAGAGCCAGACGGATATTGCTGGATATATTTGACCTTTTGATGACATCGGTATTGGCGCTTATGCAGCCCGACTTGTATCCACTTTCGACCTGGTGTCCCTATTTTAAATTTAGTCATGGCATTATATAGGTGAAAATATAAAAGAAAAAAGCATGTCTAAAAGCTCAGTACGCATGAGCTTGTAGATCAGATGTTTGAATAGGGCTTAAGTGGTTAAATAAAATACTTTTTCAAAATATCTGGCATCTGTCAGGCTCTACTCAAAACAGCTCCCAAAAGTATTTTATGGACATTTACTGTATTACCATTTACCGGTATAAGACTAATATCTGACAGAATATCATGATAATTGAACATTAACAGCCTACAGGCTAAGCAGAAGTTGTTCTGCTGTATGGACTGAAGCAAGCAAGTCACTGCTCACGTTTCTTCCACTTCTCTCTCTGGTCTTCTTATGCGTCCTCCTCTGAAGTTCTGCTTTCACTGCACCTGCGTGAGGAGCTCCTCTTTGCGCTCAGTGCTGATAAAGAAGCGTAGTTTCCGTGGCAGCAGCCTCACCTCTACAGGCATGGCCTCGTACTCCTCATTGTCGATGTTGTAGAAGCCGCCTGTGTCCTGTAGGGTCACGGTAAAGAACGAAGTTATCTTAAAATACACTGTGCCTTCACACAAGCTCAATGTAGAGCTTCACCCTGGCTCATAGATACTCCAGGGCGAAATGATAAAAAACTACACCGCAGTGAATTAGCTATCACCTAAACTGGAGTCTGTATGAGCCTTAATACTCCACAAATAGATCTTCAAGCTACGTTGTGATGTTCTTTGCGGCAAGTGAAAAGAACGATCTTCAGTATATCATGAGCAATATTGAGCTACCAAATGATACCATCGGTAGTATTTCAGGGGTTTGTATTTGAGTCAATGATATGACTCAAAGGAATGGAGGAATATCTGACCTCTGGCAGCTGAAGTTGACAGGCGCCCACTTCCAGGTTTGTGCTGTGTTTAGTAAACAACGAGGGATCCTCTTCTTTCTTTGTTCTACAATAAAGAATATAATAGTTTAATTTAAAATGTATACATTTACCAAACTAGCTGTTTTTACATCGTGTGTGCACGTGCAATATAAAGCTACTGACCCAACGGTGATAAACTCTCGCACGGTGAAGTTGTCTGGCTCTGCACAGATCATCAGTGAATCGTTCATCCGCTGAGAGAGGAGATGCGTGAACAGGAAAATGACATTATATTCTGAAGGATAATGGGCTACAACTACCGTATTTAATTATCATAGTTTATAATTATAAGTAGTCTTTAGACTCCACTGACCCTCTCCACTGGGTTACTGTTGTGCGTTTTAATCATCAATTCATGTGTGGACAGATGCCGTTCCTCCCACCTCTCTGGCTCCTCTTCTTTTGGAGGCTCTAAACAAACAAACAAACAAACAAACACAGCAGATGCAGCCCCACAAAACGTTGAATGCCTAATTTATGAGTGTGTGCTGGTGTCATGCAACGAAAATAGTAGTTCTACAAGAACAGAACAGATTGTAGTCTTCTATTTTCAGTGCACGACAAAGGCAACAACTAAACGCAGGATGTATATTTGTATATTTATGAGGGAGCCTTGCCTCGTGCCATAAACATCAAAACAAACATGCTACATTATTAATTTATTACCTATAACAGGTGGGTTCCAGTAATTTTGAAGCCTGCGGATGATGCGATTAAGCAGGTTCGGCCGCACATACTTCTCCATGACGGCGTCAGGGGGCCTAAGGCCGGGAGCCAGGTAGGACACAGAAACATCGCGTACCTGAGGCCACTCCTGAGGGATGTAAAGTGCAGGTCATCATGAAGGGGGGGACAACAAGCTACTCATCAATTAAATGACACCCAACTAAGTCACCCATGTGTTATGTAGGCGGAAAGACAAGTAGGCTTACTCGCAATGTGCTAAACCAATGTGCTGCCATTGTCTTTAATGGTCCAAGGTACCAATATCTAAGGGGGAAAAAAATGTATACGTGAATGTGTAATTCAATCAAGCACAAGTAACTTTCTATTCAGAAAGTGAGGTCTTAGAATACAACTTAAGTGGTAGTCATTCTTACTTGCTGATCTTAGCAGCCACATCTCTAAAAGCACCCCAGCGCAGTCCCATCAGAGCAAACACTGGCTGCTCTTTCTCACCCTACGGGGAAAAAAAAACACTGCAACTTTAGCCACCTCTAGAATTAAACACTATATTAGTGAGAATTGCAGTCGAGTGTGTGTTAATCATCAATACATATCTCATGTAGCGAAATTGTGTTGTTGACACATGCAGGATTTGTCTTTTCAAACTGAAAATGGTTTCTCTCACTTTGATTTGTAGCACGTCAAGAGGTACCGTCTCTCCCTTCAGAATCGACAGGGTGGCTGATGTGATGTGTCTACAATGTGGAAGAAAGAAACTGCTTACTTCTGAGGACAGGGTAAAGGAACTGCTTACTTCTGAGGACAGGGTAGCCAAATATTTGTACACCATTTTACCTCCCAATTTAGAGGTTTTGCCAATTAATCCCCACACGTGTTGTCAATGCTATTGTAAACTGCCAGTGAGAAGCCCCCACCAGCAGGACGTACAGTGCCTCCGTCCTTCTCCTCCTGTTCAACACCTCCCACTGATAGTCCTCTCCCCAGCCCATAGGAGTCACTAGCTCGGCGAAAAGTTACGCTCCCTAGTCCCTACCCGACTTCTCTCCCCCAAACATTGGCAATTGTTTTGTGTATGGCTATGGTAAGTATAGATGATTTGTCATACAAACAATAACAAATCTATCTCACACATACGCATCATGATGTGACACGTTGTGCACCTGTACTGCACATATTGGCTTATCTTTCTAACTTTTTGCCTATGACATTGCTCAAAATAGGGACGTCAGGGTGAAGTTGCTTAATAAACACACATGTGGTGGGAATACCAGTTTTAATCCCCACGAGTGACACTGCTACTGTACTTACTTGACCTGGTTGTCGCTGAGGAGGTGAAGGCTCGGACTCAGAGAATTGCTGGAGCCCAGTGGAATGAACCCAATAGGGATTTGGCTGAATGCCTCCTGTAGTTTAAATACATCCATCAATGACTCACTCACAACTAGTACAGACAAATTGTCTCACCTATACATACAGCTTCCCTTTTTATTGTCTTGCTTTCATATGTGAATGTACACTACAAACAACAAGACATACTGGGGGTGTGAATAGTTGAGCCACAGCACCCTCTGGTGGGCATATCTTCAGATACAGTGACACAGGCAAACGGCATGCAGCCACAATTTATGTTTTCAGTGGCTCAACCAATAAACTAAACCTGTACCCCTACATACTATAGGCAATTTGAAACAACCCATTAAGACCTGGAACGCCTATATGTTGTTATACCTTTGAAACCAGAAAAGCATCTAAAAATAATAATGTTAAGAAGAATTGATGTTTTTTCAGTTTTTAAAATCAACCTCATGTCTAAACAGTATGATATACCCACTTGATCTACCCTCCGCAGCATCCCAGTTATGACTTCCTGTAAGGTACCATCGCCCCCAGCAACTATCAGCATGTCTGTCTGCTCCATGAGGTCGATCAGCTTCTTTGCCTGACCTTCATAGTCGGTCTGCGGAAGAATCACAACATCAAGCACAAACAGAACAGACACAAATAGAACCTGATTTTTCTTCAACATGATGATAATGAATGATAACGATACCTTGACCACAGTTATTTCCACACCAGCCAGGTGTAAAATGGGAGCTGCATTCTTTTCAAATAAGTTGTTGGCTTTCCTGGTGAGAGCAGGGAGGGGGGTTAGAAACATTGATCGTAGGCGTATACAAGACTTGTTGTAGTAGGGTTTTGTAAGAGATTCTGTCGCCACGTGTGTCGTACCCTTTGCAAGCTGCAGGATTTAGGATCACAGTGGCTTTCCTCAGCTGCTCCTGTGGCCTTATCTGTTGACGGCCAAATTCCTAACAGAGATAATAATTTTATGTAAAGACATAATTAAAAAAGGCAAGTGCATGTTATGTAAAGACAGGAGATCAGACAGGACACATTGATTTCTTACCCTGGCTTCAAGGCATGCCTCTCTCCGTAGAATACTGTCACTGATAAAACAGTAGAGATTATGTTACACAATGCACATAAAACGCAAGAAGAGGACATGTCTGTCTGACCGGTACTTCACTGTTTAAGAGACGTGCTGTGGACCTGTGATTCTCAACCTTTTTAATGTCAGGGACACCCAGTTTGATATGATTTAGGCCACACACCCCTCATTTAATAATATTTGGTCTATATTATATTATGGTTCACAATTGCTTTACTGTCTAGTAAGTACTAGCAGTCTGGCAGCTTTTAATCAGGACTATCATAGATGTCAGTCTGACTTACTGTGGTATCTATGATCATAAATCTAATGTAAAAATCATGCAACCCCATGTATGATAGTCTTGATCCAAGGTTAAACTGGCACTAAATAGACAGTGAGCATCTATAGAAATAGAAAACGTATACTCTTAAACAATCAAGTTGTCAGAATGTGGTTCTGATAATCTGGATATAATCCACTATAGATGCCTATAGGCTAGCAGACTAGTATACTATAGTGTACTGTACAGTGTACACGATCAGATACCTACCAATGTTTTCCATACAGCCAGTGTCCACCGTATGACAGAACACACACAGCAAACGTGGATTTCTTCCAGTGATTTCGCAGAGTTCTGAACACTTTCACAACCCGAGCCATGGTCTATTGTGTGTATAACCCATAGATAGAGCTATAAGGTATAAACCTTCCTTTAAACCTGGCTGTAAAATAGAGTTATGACATTCACATTACTACTAGCATGGGCTTTATTCATGGTGTAACAAACAAACATGTCCGGGTCGAAGTGACTTCTTGGTTGGTTCCGCCCGGAGCCATCTAGTAGAAGAGTTTCGACATTGAGGGGTCAGAACCTGGGCGCTCTTCATGCAGCCTGAATAGGGACAAACTGGAGTTGGAAATACATTGTTTTCAACGAGGGCGGCGCAAATAAGAGCTATTTTAAGCATGTGTGCAACATGGCAACTGTATTGTACAGTAACAACTAAAGTCTCTGTAATGTTTATGCTGTACTATTACCACAAAACAATCTAAAATAAAGGGATTTAAGATCATTAAAGCTGGGCTGCCTGTTGCCTGAGTCCAATGCATTTCTGCCTACTTCCGGTCCAGGACTTGTCCCTATTTGTTGTCCCCATTCTCAATAGAAGTCTATGTAGAAGAGCCTCCATTAGACCAGACCCAGGGAAGTGAACGGAGTTGTCACAACTCACAAGTTCAAACTCTGTGGCTCTGCCCTGAACCCTAGACTGAGTGACCTCGCCTGAAGAGATTGTACAGATGTTTATCATTTTTCTAAATATATTGCTTACTTGAGTGCCTGCCGTATGTATTACATTAAATTAAATGTGTGCTCTCGTGTCGTAATACATGTGCTTTAATACAGTATTTCCAAAATGCCAATTAATTTACATTTCCTACAGGCACATTTACAGGAGCTTCCGAAATCTCGGATGACAACTGTTCCTAAAAGTTCATCATGGCGGCGCAGATGGCGGTAAATTCGGGTATGAAATAACGTTTTCCACAAGCGACGCATTCATGCATTTACGGTGTTATATTTACATTGTTATTTATGGCGAAGCGCGTGTGTATTATGTTAATATGGACAGTTTAATTCTATCTGAGACGGACCGACCACATGGTGAAGGAGGCTTATGACAAGCAAGCACAGCATGAGTGGCTAGGCTAACGTTAGCATGTTGATGTCAGTCAGCTGAACACAAATGTTCAGTAGTATACATTCATATATAAATGCGATGGGGAAGACAATGTTATTGTTAGCTTTAAAATAAAAATAAAAATAAATGAAGGTTATCACGAGAAACGTGACTGTTTATTCAAATCAGCACTGGACTGTCAAAATGTCTTGTTATGAACTTCCAAGTTTTATCATAACAACCATACTCATAATAAAATACACATAGACACCCTGTAATATAAAATAATATAGCAGCAGCATATACTGTATATTTTGTCATGGTAAAATACTCAATAAAAGAAGAAAATAAAACCGCTCAAATTTAGTTGAAAATGGCTATTTGATTGTCTAATAATTGATAATTTTGAAGATGAAAGGCAAACTTATTGTGTTCTTCTGCTGTCTGTATCTTGTAACTTGTAAGATCCACATGATGAGTTGTTGACATTCAAGTGAAATATTTGATCACATCCCCACTCTTGTGAACACACATTTTGAGAGATTTGGTGTAGAGGCCAGTATAATACTAGCATGACCTATAGGCTATAGAGCCCGGTCAACTAAATACTGTATATAGAGATTAAGTGGCAGTGGACCCGCAGGATTAACATGTATAATTGGAGTAAGGGACCTAAGGGTAGCCTGGCATGGACCAGACTAATATCACTGCGTAGATATTAGTCTGGAACTTCTGTGTTGAGATTTTATTTCCGAGGGTCAGTCAAATGACACTGACAGAGGAGTTTGGTTCATGTGTG
>OOFJ01002532.1:4550-15944 GCA_900323375.1 Benthosema glaciale | reverse complement strand
GAGAGAGAGAGAGAGAGAGAGAGAGAGAGAGAGAGAGAGAGAGAGAGAGAAGAGGATGAGAGAGACCGTTTACCTGTTTTGAGATAGTGAGAGCAGAGAACCTCCAGAGGGTAACTCTGAGTGGGATAGAGGGACAGCGTGGCATCACAGGCCTCTTTCAGTTTGGCCTCTTGCTGTGGTAGCTACAGAGAGATGGAACATTCATCAGCTGTTGTTCTAGGGGGGGAAAAACACTCCCGTCCACTGAATGTGCCCCTCTCGTAGGGCTGGACAATATGGACAAATGGATCAAAATATCAAGATATGTCTGATCAAACACCTTGATATCGATATTGCAATGATAATATCATGTGAAGATAAAATACATTTGTGTCTTTAATTTGTCAAATAAATAAGTATGTACGTACATAAAAACACGCTACTGTGAAATGGTCTAACATAATACTGCCATATCGAGATATTGTGATGTTCCTACTCTCTCTCATATCACAAAATCGGTATACTATTGGTAGATTTCCCAGCGCTGAGGGTTAGGGTTAACCCATCTGTGAATAGGCATGGCTTCTGAATAGCAGAGTACTGCGTCAATCACGATGATGCCAAAGCAAAATGTCAGTGGAGTATGCTTACCTTGGACAGGCATTTGACAAAGTCGGCTGAGAGCCTCCTGTGGTCGTCTCCTGGCACAGGATCGGTGAGAACCATGGCCCTTTCAAAGGCTGTGATCAGCTGTCATCATAGGAAACAACAACAAACAGCAATGAGCATATAGCAGAAAAGTATTACTTGTTCAGTGTTTCACAAAATCATAACTTAATTCCATCCAGTCTGCCTGTATGTTCTCAATGGGTAGCAGTATAACTTGTCATACAGAGTAGAGTGCATGTGCATGCATAAAGTCAGTGGCAAAGTGAGGTTAATGACGTTTAACGCAAGCATATACGGTACAGTAGGACTTTTCTGTTTTGGGATGTATGGGCTGTCAATGCCAGAAAGTAGTTTTTTGTCAGTCGGTGAGTGTATCCGCATAACTTCTGGGTATGATGATGGTGTCACGTACCCTCTATATACACACAGTAGATTATCCTGTAACCTGTATCCTGCTAACTTGTGTAACATCCTTGTGAAGCACACTGATGACATTAAACATTTTAATCACTATTTTTTGAGCATGACATTATATTGTCAAATACTAGTCAAACATATGCTTTTGTTTTTCAAACCTTTTCCAAACGTTTCAAAGGCGCCCATGCAGCTATAGGCGATCTTATACTTCTGTCAAGAAGGCAATAGTAATGCACACTGAGGGAAGTCAAGTCAATTGTACCGTATTCATAAAGCCCAAAGGCCGAACAAAGTGCTGTACAGCATGAGAAAAAACTAAATGTAAACTCATTACACAAAACATCAAGTTTAAATAGTCTTACATGTTGCTGAGTTTGGTCGTCCCGTTGCTCTGAGTCAGTGCTGTCTGAGAGCAAACAGATCATCTGCTTCCACAGCTCCAGTAACTCTTTCTTCTCGACAGCATCCTCTTCTTTCAGCTCAATGAGCCGCAGACAAACGTTAGCCAACTGCAGAAACACGCACGCATACACATGAAAGCTTGTTTTGAAGTGAAGTGCAACGCACTGCATGTTGAAAAAAGGTCCCCACTATAGCTATAGTTTTTGACATTATGTTAGACAACGGTCACTAACATGCCATCAACATCTTCTCTGATACACACGCATTACATACCTTTAAATATTCTTTGTCTGAATGATAGATGTCTGACAACTTCTTTATCACATCATAACATTTGTTTTTGTCCGAGCTGTGAATGAAGAAGAACATATTCTGTGACCACTTGATATACCATAAACATAACTGTAACAACCCAAACCGTAGCGGGCCAGTGAGGTATATATGTTAATTACTTTGATGTCAGAGAGGTCCCTCAGTTGCATACCTGGCATACAGCTCAATGAGCTTCTGGTAGACGTCGGGTAGCTCCACTTTGAAATCCCACTGGTCAGTCTTCTCATAAAGATTAGCCAAGCCCTGAAACAGAAATGTAGCTTTGAACGCTGTTCACAACCCAGATTACCTCTTGAGAGTAATTCAGTTGAATGTCACTGGCAGTGAATTTTCATGGGCTCGGAGCTGAATGTGAGATGTACAGTAATAAGATGAGAATCATAATAACTCCTCATGTATAATAAACAAAAGGAAGCAGAGTTTGAGGCCCAGGCAGACGTCAAATGTCTTCAGCTAAAAGGTTTGGGAACAACTCACTGGCTAGAGAGAATCTGCGGTTAGTGTAATTGGTCTGTGAGAAAGTGTGAATTTGGAGTAGGACAGGATGTCACTGGTAATAATGAATATATTAATATATACTTAGAGTCTATAAAACTTGTAGATCGCCTATTTTCACTGAAATGTTCGTGATGCTAGGGCTCATGTGGTACATTAACCCATTGATGCCTGAAGCCGATTCTAAAAACGCCTTCTAAATCCTGTCCTAAGATCTCTGAAAAACACACAGATATCATCTGACATTTAGAATTTTTTACAGGCACCAAAAATGGTTTCCCGTCTGGAGGGGGTAAACACCAAAAATGGCTTCCCGTCTAGAACGCATCTCTGTCACCGTAGCTTTTAACCACTTAAACCATTATTTCGAACTTTTAAATATATATATATTTTTTTTTAATCGTGAAAATGTGGCGCAAATCTTTGAATATATTTTCTTCTAAAGAGAACCTTTTTAACTCAAATCATTGCTTCTGGGTGGTCCCTGGCTGGTACAAAACATTTTCAGATGTGGGTCGGCAGCCAAATACTGTACATACCATTTTGGGGGTCCTTGACATGAAATAGTTTGAGAACGACAGACATTTGTAGAACCTGGTGGTTATGCCTTAATACCTGCCATGCCAGTAGCTGCTCAGGCTCCTGTTCGATAGCCTTCCTGTAGGCAGTCTGAGACTGCTCGGGCTGATCCAGCTCACACGCTGCCAAGCCGATGAAGACCCAGGCATTATAGTTGTTCTTCTCAAGTTTCAACACGGCCTAAAGAAGTGAAGTTGATATCAAATCTGTCAGCAACTTTAGTCGGATAGCGGTGCCAGAAGAACCAATGAAGTAGAAAGAAAACGCAACGATAAAATCCTAGGTCTCACTCAACAGTAAAGAAAAATACAAAGTGTATACATGGTATCTAGTTCTACCATCTGCAGATTCATAAAGTGACAATCTAAGGACTTTTAATAATGTTCTAATACATCAACAAAAAAAAAAACAATTAAAAAAAAAGTTGACCATTAGTCGATCTACAAGCTCAGGCTTGTAGATCTGCTATTTTCAAAAGATGCATGTGTGTAACCGAGTCAAACAAAATGCAATGCCTCGATTCCTCCAAATCCAAATGCTTGTCAGAATGGGGGAGTCGGCAGTACAAATATGATTATTTGGGATGGGTCACATTTTTTACTTTGCAATGCTTAAGAGCCTCTTTGAATTCTTTGTTCTTAATGGCGTCCCTGGCACTCTTCAGTGCTGCTTTCACTTCTTTAGTTGACATCCTGTGGCGATCTGTGTGAAACAAATGGGATACAATTACAACCATATTGTGTTAAGATTCAAGATGGATGAATAAGGCTTCTCTCCCACATCATTCATACATACATACATACATACATACATACATACATACATACATACATACATACATACATACATACATACATACATACATACATACATATGTCCCACAAACTGTGCCAACAACAACAATAACAATATAACAGCATGGTAATAGTGAATGCAATGCAAATAAGAACATTGCAAGACTATAAATGAAGTTGCTGTTAATATCTTACCAGCAATGCTTGCTAAGAGTGTATCACAGAGTCATGTGAACCAAGACTAAATAGGTGGTGGACATATAGTCTTAATTATTAAGTCTGGGTAGATGAAAATTATATCCTTATATAAATTATTTCACTTTGGGTACGTTATGTAGCACAGAATGAGCTCTTCCCAGAAAGAGAATGTGACTATAGTCTATAATGTGACTCTACTTCATAGCAAAACAGCTGATTGACACATTTGACAGTTATAGCCTATAGCTGGTGTTTAAAAACTACAACCAATAAATAATACGTCAACTTCCTTTCCCTTTTTTTAAGTCACTAGACTAGTGCTACATGTTTGCTTTCGCTGAAAGAAGCAGATGATTTGAAAGCAATAGAAGAACAAATCAATGCATTGATGTACTAGTTCGACTGATATCTACCTTGTGTTTCAACCGCAGCCCATTCACTGTGCGTTGGCAACTTTGTTTCACTCTGCTGAGCTGCTGCTGAGCCTGAGTGACACGGAAGTAAAAAGCTTCGATTTTCAAAATAAAAGCAACTCACGCGTCAACAGTGTCAATTTCTTCTTCTTGAGTATTTTACAGCAGTTGGCATCCATGCATTGCTGCCAGGCCTGCCACCTTCTGTGTAGCTTGACATTTTGATATAGTCAAACGTTTTGAAAAGGCAGTTTTAATAATTAATAATGCAATAATAATATATAATAATAAAATATGAATACAAATATAAAACATTCATTCATTCATTCATTGTGCGACCTATAACTACTAATACTAGTAATACATTTTCTTTTTTTTTCATAAACCCAGCTTATTTTCCACACCCATGTTAATGGGGGTAGAAAATACATATATTAAGGTAGGCCTACATTGTGAACAGACGACTTATTTGCGATTAACCACACAATTAACTAGATAAATTATTAAAATATTGAATCATTGGACAGCACTACAATAGATATAACAGTACTTTTATTTTCAATATATCGTCTATTTTTTTTTCTTTTTTAATAAAGAACAAGACATAAAAATGTATTCAGGTGATCAGATCCAGTCTGACACAGAAATAGGAACAAGCACCACTGATTGTGTCTCACAGAGTCACAAACACAACAACTATCACTGCAGTATTTACTCCCAGAGAGAATCAATCTCCAGTCTCTCCACTTCCAGTGAACGGTGTGTCTCAAACACACCTGGACCTACTGACGTCAAATATTATATACACGTTCTGAGGCAAACCAAACCACAACCTTGATGTTGTCCCATCAGTACAAATACAGTAATAAAGTATAACAATAAGTGCTCTCTGGTTGGCTTGCTGGTTTTCTTGTTTGTGAACCAGGGGAGGAACATATCGTCAAGGGAAAATATCGTCAAGATGCAGTACCATGTCCATTGTCCAAACAAGCTGGTTATATGCATAGGTTCAAATGGTTAAATCTTAAAGGATTGTTAATTTATTTATTGTGTATTATGCTTTTTGACACATTGACAGTATTGTTTGTAGGAAAGGTTAAAACAAAAATGTGATATTTACTTGCACAACCCACAAAAAACACGGGTCTGCCACCCACCCTGTGTTTGTAATCACTGCTACAGTGGATCCATCAGCCACTCCTCAATAGCTCTCTCATTGTCTGACGGATCTTTCTGCCAGTCCACGTGCCACCTGAGGTTGGCGATGACACGGCTGTAGTTGGTTCCCAGACTCTGGCGCCAGGAAGTAAACTGCTGTCTGTTGTAGAGGTGAACGGCTTTGGAAACGCTTGGATAGTCTACAACGCCACGCAGTTGCCCGTCAAGATGAGTCCAGACGTCAGGGAACTTGAGCAGGACGTTGTGAAGTTCTCCCTTGTCCAACGTTAGGTCTACAAATGAGAGAGGAAGCATTAATGAGTGATTTAAAGAGGCAGGTTTAATGGTTACACCCACCTTGGTTTACCTATCATGTGACCTATCCCCATCGCTGCAGTGGCAGGTCACAGAAATGGAAGTGTTAACAACCATAGAAGTGCTTAAGAGAGCGTTAATGTATAGAGGATTGGATAGAATAAAGATAAGGGTGGAAAATAGATCAAGCTTCAAAAAGACATTTAATTGAAATTATTAGGAAAGAAGTATGATACTAATGGAGATTGCTGGTAATCATTGTTGTTACGACTGCTTACATGTTATTCTTGTTGTCTTTTTTCTTTTTTTCTCTCTCTTGTTTTTGCTATAGTCAGAAGAATTCCTTTGTACTAGGAAGGGATGGGGGTTTGTCTTTTCTTTTAGCAAGATAATGAATTGTTTGTATGACAAATTTTGTAACCGTATTTAAATGAAATGTTAAAAGTAATTAAAATAAAATAAAATATAAAAAAAGGAAAGAGTTTGTGTTCAGTTAGGTTGATTAATGTTTGAACTATTGTATTTGTTTTGTTTTAACTATGCAATGGTAGAATTGTATTACATTTAAATTGGATTGTGAAGTATGAACGGGAACAGGAAGAGTAGTCATCTCTGTGGTGAGGACTAATGCGGATCCATAATAAACTAAACTAAACTAAACTAAACTAAACTAAACTAAACTAAACTAAACTAAACTAAACTAAACTAAACTAAACTAAACTAAACTAAACTAAACTAAACTAAACTAAACTGCACTACACTACACTACACTAAACTAGGGGCAGAGGTGGTCCAGGAGGCAGAGTGGCTACAGTATATTAATGTTCCATTTATAAATCAAGTGGTCGGTTTGTTGAATGAGACAAACCAGTGGGATGAAGCTGATAATAACTTTCATGTTTTATGCCTTCTCTCCACTCTGTAGGCCAGTCAGCTAAGAATAAAAACAAACAAACAAAATAAACAAGCTCTCTATCAGGAAACCAGGCGAAATCGCAGTCAGTTGGGCTACTTATGGTCTGTCGGAGTCCACAAACAAATAAAAGGGAGAAGTGATTGAATCTTGGTTGGTGGTACCACTGTGTTCTTTCTCTGTTTGCATTGTGTTCTTCATGGAAAAGCAGCACAGCTGTATTAACTCAATGAATTCCCCTAGCAGTGATGGCATTTCTTTAAGAGTACTTATTCTCCAAATTACAATCAACTTCCTCAGATTATTAATTACCTTCACTTTTGTCATACTATCTTGGCCTTGTCAATGTAGCCTACTGTAGCCTACTTCCCTCTTGTGGCCAGCTTCAGTAGCTGCACTCCCTTACATGTTCTCATAAGCATTTTTTTCCCCAACAAAAACTTAAGAACTAATTCCTGACTTTTGGTAATTACATAATTGAGCACATGTATGTCTTGTATTGAGAAGCATCAGAGAGCCACAGTCTATTTTTAAGCAGTGCTAACCGCTCCAATGTATATATTATTTGTTTGTATAATTCCCATTCAAGTCAATGGCACTTCACACAGGTGCGAGTTGCATTATAGGTCTTCTGCTCTGACAGGGTGAGGCAGCGGAACGACAGACTTCTTCCTCGTGTCTCTGGACAAGGCCTTCCTCATGTCGTAGGCGTCCTCGTCGGGCTCCCCGTTGCATTCCTTGTAGTACCCTGTAACCGTCCTGTAGACGCTGTAGCCTAGCCGCTTGTACATGTCCACCGCCACGCGGTTGGACACCCGCACAAACAGGTCCACGAAGAACGCGCCTTTCCTTTCCGAGGTCTCCTCCAGCATGTCCATGAGCTTGGCCGCCACACCCAGCCTCCTGAACTCGGGGGCCACGGAGAGGGCGGTGACGTGGCCGTGCCACTCCTCCCTGGCCACCGAGCCCTCCGCCTTGCCGATGATGTAACCCATCAGTTCGCCGCCCGGGGCCTCCGCCACTATGAAGTACTCGGGCCAGTGAGCCAGGTACTGGAGGTAGAACGGGATGCCATACGTCTCCGTCAGGGGATCCAAGTTGATGTTGTTGATTTTAAACAGGTCCTCGCACGTGAACGGTCTTAATGTTGTCATCTTAGTTTGCTGCTGTACTGATCCCTACTTTACCTCAGGAAAAAAGCTGATCGGCACGAGAGCAAAAAAAACTATTATGTGTATTCATGATAACTTGCAATATATAAATAATAACAAACTGTAACAGAACCAGCCTGTGACATCAGTCATGTATGACCTCATCATGACGTGTGACTCCAAATTTGGGCAAGGTTTCAGCCCGAAACGAGACATGTTATTAGCCATGTTTTTTTTTATTAAAGTTAAATGTAAAATATGTATGTGACATTTCTTTTTTTTAAAACAATGTTTTATCATATAGGAAAACTATTGGTGGAGAGGTTTGTCCAACCACAACTAACTACATGATTGGACCATAGAGGTTTTGGGAGGGGCTGGGCTTCCCTATATAAGGATCTGACACACCTGCTTTTAATTCTCTCAACTAGGCTTACATGTTCAAGACGGCTCTGTTGAAAGTGAACTAGTCTACTCTACAGTAGGTGAACAAGACATAACGGTGACCATCCATTTTCAAATGGGTAAGTTTAAAATATGTTCTCTCATCTTGTAACATTTTTAAACTTCAGGGACTTTGAATGGGGGAACATCATGGTGTGAGACTGTGAGAAGCAAATCCATATGATCAATAACCTAGTAGGCTAATGTTTTATGTCTTAGAATAGATGATTCATAGAATGATTTCAGTCATTTGTGATGATGGGTGGACAAGAACATGTACTGGATTTTGTTTGATTCTTTACTTTTAGTTCTCTGTGAGGCTTGACATTCAATGCAAACAGAGGGAGGTTGTGCAGCCATATTGGCATGAATTAGTAGGGCAAACACATGTAGGCCTACCAGGTTCCATCGAGGTCAGAGTCTACGTGTGCATGCTCAGAATATAATGTGCTCTATGCACATGCCATTTTGGAAAGAACTTAGTCACCTTCACTACTTCCTTCACAGGTGTTAATTATGCTGATACTAATGAAGGCTCTGTTCCATTCTGGTCAAACAGAGTCAGGTGTGTTGTTATTGTGCATGTTGGCTCATTGGAAACACTCTGCTTAGTCTGCTACAGCAGTGAGACTTAAAGTGTCCTTGGCTTGAGTGGGCTCTAAATGGCCCTGTAATGGTCCATTAAGTTACATTTGTACACTCTCAAAGTTATAGGGGTCCTTGAAATTAAAACATTTGAGAACCACTACACACTAAATGGAACAGAGCCTTAATTTGTATTATCTGTATCACCTGTGAAGGAAGTAGGAAGCAGCCCGGAAGTAGGAAGAGTTATTCTGTGTCACGCATATAGCTATCTGTTAATGCTTTGTGTTTACCCTACACGTTCATGTCATTATGTGTGCTGTGGCAAATGTTAATCTCATTTTATGTTTTCATTCAGGATGATTAAATCATTATTTTTCTTTTGTATGAAATGTGTTTTAACAGATACAGTATATATTATAAAGTGCCCTTGTCTTGTGTCTTCTCTCCTCTCCTACAGCTATGGCCTCTGTCAGTGGCATGGACATGTCTCGAGAACAGCTCCTTTGTTCCATCTGTTTGGATGTTTTTCGCCAACCCGTAACTATTGCATGCGGACACAACTTCTGCAAGGTCTGCCTCACTAAATACTGGAACGGCAATCTCATCCGTCAGTGTCCCCTGTGTAAAACAATATATGATCAGAGACCGGAGCTCTCTGTCAACACACTGATCTCCGAGATGGCTGCCTCCCACCGAGTCGGTGACACAGTCGGTCCGGGGGAGGTTCCCTGTGACATCTGTCCAGTAGCCAAATGCAAGGCTGTGAAGTCCTGCCTGGTCTGTCTGGCCTCGTTCTGTAAAACCCACCTGGAGCCTCATGACAGAGTCGCCACCTACAAGAAGCACAAACTGATTGACCCCGTGGTGAACCTAGAGGATAGGATGTGCAAGAAGCACGACAAGGTGTTGGAGATCTTCTGCAGGAGCGACCGGAAATGCATATGTGTCACGTGTCTGAATTCAGAACATAAGGCTCACGACACCGCCTCGTTAAAGGAAGAATACGATCGGAGGCGAGCTGAGCTACGCAAACTGAGGTCCACGGCACAGCTGACGAAGTGTAAACGAGAGATTAAAATGCAGGAGCTCAAACGCTTATTGGTGCAGAACAATACAATGGCAGCTAGAGAAAAAGAAGACGTCAACAAGGTGTTCAGTTCTCTAGTGGCAGCCGTTCAAAGGTCCCAGGTTATGCACCTTGAGGAAATAGAAGAGAGCCGGAGAAACGTTGAGAAGCAAGTTTGGAGCTTCATTAAACAGCTGGAGAAGGACATTGCCGTGCTGCAGAGGAGGATCGCTGAGCTGGAGCTGTCCTCTCACACAGAGGACCACCACCAATTTCTCCAGACGTTCATGTCGATTTCCAGTTTTCCACAAGTGATGGATTTGGATAAGCTCTGCGTCAAAGGTTTTCAGAGTCTGAAGCCTGTGTGGAAGGACGTTGCTCAGCTGGAAGAGATGCTCTTTGATGCGCTTCCTAAAGCCAAGCTGAAGATGGTTCAAGAAAGATATGCGGTGGAAGTAACTCTGGACCCCGCTACAGCAAAGGCTGGCGCTGGTCTCCTCCTCTCGGAGCATGGAAAACTATGGGTCACAAGGATATCATCCAGGATGGGCGACAGTTTTGACGACCATGCTGTCCTTGGTAAACAGGGCTTCCGCTCATGTAGGTTCTATTATGAGGTTCAGGTTCATGGAAACACTGAGTGGCAGTTGGGAGTGATTCAGGAGTCCTTCAAACGTGATCGGGATTATCGGGTATACTGGTTGTTGCAGCTGGACAAGATGGGAAGATACTCCTGCCCACATCGACTAAACTGCTATGGCTGCACACAAACGACAAATCTCTCCCTGAGCACAAATCCCAAGAAGATTGGTGTATTTGTAGATTATAATGGAGGCCAGGTTTCTTTTTATGATGAGAACGGGAATCTTTTACACTCTTTCACAGGCTGTAAATTTCAGGAGAAACTCTACCCTGTGTTATGTCCATCTTATAATGCAGAATTTGCACCTCTCATCATCATGCCTGTGTCAATGATGGGATAATGTAGCTGGGTGCACTTAATACTGTATTTCTATTGTACTTCAGGAACAAACTCTTGTGGACTGTAATTTGGACTGGACTGTAATTTTTATTTTAAACTTGCCTTTATTAAATAAATAAAGTAATTCACTGCTTCCCATGCTCTAATTTGGTATCTCTGACTTGCTTTTTATTTTTAAATATGTGGTCCTGTATGACATTGGCAACACTGAACTGAGTATATGGTAGTTATTTTTGAGATGCACCAGCCCCCCCCCCCCCATATGAGGCAAAAACAAACATTAGAACAGGTTGCTTAAACAAACATTATGTTGAAGATCACAAGAGTGCCTCTCACTTCACACGGGTGTGATTTTATTCTCTAAAAAGATAACTTGGATCTGACTCCTCCACTCCATACAGACACACCTGGTGTGGGTCTGGCCAGGTGGTTGACCGATAACCTTGCATGCTTGCACCTGCTAGAGGTGGAATCTTAAGAGGTAGGTTTTTAAGGGGG
>OOFJ01002508.1:261-11286 GCA_900323375.1 Benthosema glaciale | reverse complement strand
ACAGGCGTGGGAGGAGTCAGTTCTGTGCACCTATGACAACCAGCTGTGCCGTTAGGACGTACCCCGTTACTACGACAACACACCGCAGCTGTTTTGTTTCAGCCAAACAACCAAAGTGAAGAAGATACCTTCAGCAACCAAATTGTAGAGCAAACCACTGGAGGATTCAAAATACAACTGGTGAGAGAGAAAACTACAAATACCGGTACATATACCGAGTGAGAGAGTTGAAGGCACACGCACAGACATATGATGACATTACATGCCAAGAGCATGGGCACGCACATGCACACACACACACAGCCGCGCACACACAAAATTCACACAAATCCTTTTTAGCTTTACCTACATCTGATTTCTAGGTTTTGGGTCTACATGCCTGCTTCTAGCTTCTCCTACTCGTCTGGCTGAAACATACTCAAGCTATAGCATATAAATATAAAAAACAAATAACGCTAGCCTAGCAGGACAACAGCTTAATGTTAACTAGTCTCAGATACCTGCAAACTAGCACAACTGCTAGTTTAGCAATGCGGACCACATACAGTGAGTGTACTAGCATAACTGGCCTAGTGGCGAGTTTGACAACACTGAACACGGTATGGAAGCGTAATTAGCCGTGTAGCTAGGAGCTAACACCAGAGAGAAGGGGGGTGACAGGCAGATGAGGAGGACAGGACAAGATGAAAGAGACAGAGGGAGAGGAAAGAGGTGGTAATAGAGTGTGAAGGAAGGAGGGAACAGTGGAGAGAGCAAATGGACTATGGCAGAGAGGGAATAGAGACAGAATGAAGAAAATCAGGAAGGGAGATGAAGGTCTGTTTGTCCACCTGTATAATGGAGTCTAGCCGTGTCAGACAGACCCTGACAGCTGACAAACACTCCTGTAGATACACCTGGCACTGAAACACACACACACACACACACAATCCAAACACATGCAAGCATACACACGCGCACACACACTCACACACACACATACACACACACAACCCAAACACATGCAAGCAAGCACTCGACCCACCCACCCACTCACACACGCACACACACACACATCCAACCCAAACACATGCAAGCAAGCACACACACACACACACACACACACACACACACACACACACACACACACACACACGCACGCACGCACGCACACACACACACACACGCACTTTTAGTGCTAGCATATCGTTTATGTTCCGAGACGCCGAGTTTGAAACAACTACGTGAATGCACAGCCACACCGGGCTCTAGAGTTCACACATACAGCAGTAAGCAGCACTGTGTGTGGGGCTATTAGGGAAGTGAACGTCTCAGAATTAGGGTCGCTCCCCACCAACAACCCACATTCTCCTCCTGGCACTATGAAGACACACTGGAGTGAATGTCTTCATAAATGGGTCACCGTCATATTAGTCTTGCTTCACATGGGTTTCACAGTGCTAGCATACAGTCAGCGTCATGTTTGCCGGCGTCATATTCAACACTAGAAATCCGTAAAGCTTGCTTTATATTACAGTATATACGGTATACAACAGTGTTGCTTGGCCAAAATAGCACATCAAGCCCACAATGTGTCACATCGCATGTTTTAACATCACAGACATATGGGGTTTGATATTATCCAAACTTTATGCTACAAATTCTCACTGCGTTGTTTTTTCATCAAGTTTGTGAATTGTCCCACATCACACTCCTATGTGAAGGTGGCAGCAGCGTGCAAATGGAGCATACCCAGCTTATTGACCATACCCAGACAGGCACAAGGCAGGCACACTGTTCCCTGTTCCCTCTCCCATTTGGAAAACAGAAGTTATTTTGTATTTATATTTTTACATTCTGAATTGGCCATTTTGGAAAACAGTAAGGTTTTAGAATGTTTTTCTTTTTTTATATGCCATTAAAACATAAAAAGAAAAAAATCTTATTTTTAGGGTTGACTGGAGCATTATCACGTCCCTACAGTGGCTTAATCACTAGTACCATTTAATCTCCATTCTCAAATATTGTCATCTATAATGACGTGTCAAAAGTAGGAATGCCAAGATTAAAGTAGTTAGTAGTTATAGCTTCCTTTGGTGGAATACTTTTGGGAAGGTAAACACTTGTGACTTAGCAACAAAGACAAATACAGCTGAGTGCCAATACCGTTGGTAAGACTGGACAGACGTTTGATAGTTTTTACTCTCATTTGTACACCCAGGACTAGAATGAGATGTGGTTATTATGGTTTCAATTCCTCTCTGTTCTTCTTCATCCCGAGTTACTGCTCCGCCTCTTTTAGCTGGGTACTGATCATTATCTGCTTAATGTTGTAGACCTGGCATCCTAGTGTGTATAGCATCAATGTACAGATTATTGTATATATTTTTTGTATTATAAAAGTTTAGACTGATGATAGTTTTATGCATGCATAAGCATTTAATGTATTACCTACCTCATGGTCTCCTTGCTTACTACTGTAAATCGCTCTGGATTAAGACTAAATTGTAATGTCCTTCATCATACCACTGCTATTCTCTATTGCACTCCAATGTTGTCCATTGTTGGATGTATTTACACATGAAATATACATTTAATATCGGGTTTTGATATTTACAATAACGTAATGTAGTTTAATATTTATCCTTTTATTTATAGTATTATTCTAAACCCCGTCCGGGTCGGCACCAGGTTTTCAGTGTGTGGATGTGCTTGCTTTATTGTGCTTCTCAGTGCAAATTAATCAATGTCTTTAATGTAGCCAAACAGAAAATCTTCAACTGCTCTCATTGTCGACTGCCGTCTTCGTCGACATAAATGTGTTTAGTACCGTGAGATCAACAGCAAACAGCACACCAGGCTAGTTTATATGAGTCTTTGTGAGTGGGGGTGTCCGGTGGTCAAACCAAACCAAACCATTCCGAGTAAAGTTACAGTCAAACGCCAACAAGTTGCAACACCGCAATCTGCCAGGCAGGGGGCAGCACAGAGCAGTATGCATGGAAAACAGGGACATTCATAGGAACTCTGCTTCAAGATCTTTTAGGCTCGTTTAAGACCCAGCGGCAGAAAACACTGCCATGTCTCTGTAGATGTTAAGATAGGCCGAATCAAACAAAAAAGGTGCCTGGCTACCTTTCTAGAGGCCTGCAATATCAGACATTAACATACTCTCTATAAAATTATATTCCAGCTGCGGTACCGCCCCAGGCCAGTAGAGGCAGCGTTCTCTACCTTTCTCCCTCTTTGTTCGTCCTGAAGCTGGTGTCGCAGGGCCTCTATCCTGGCACAGTGGCTGGAATAGAACTCACACAGACACTAACAGGAGCAAGAAGGCAAAATAAGAGAGCCAAGAAGCGGAAAGAGAAAGAATACAGACATGGAAAATGCATAAGGATGGGGGTTATTGATGGTTTAACATGAGACAAATGAAGGTCAGTAGTTAGTGGATGGAAGAGACACCATTGAGACAGATGGCACGTTGTAGGGAAACGGTAGAGCGATGGAACAGTGACAAAAACAAGCACACAAGAAACGGAGGACAGGAGAGGAGGGACAGCATTGAGAGAGAAGAGAAGCACAGCCACACAGAAATAAGAGGTATTTTAGGGACAGGAGCGGAGAGCCAAACATGGTTCACATCTGAGCTGTCTGTCTACATCGGTTTTGAAATTAATCCAAAGTTCAGAACTCCACCGTTGGGGCAACAGAAACATTAAAACAGACCCCCTTATTATCCAACAGAAACCTGCACCCAAACCTACCGTTTATGATATGTGTTCAAGCAGTGGCTCTTCTGGACATGGCTATATGACAACGTGAATTGTGTATTTTGGACGATTATTTACATCCCCAGACAAGCGAACAACAATTTGGAAAACTACACAACACGTCTTCTTTCCTCATCTCTTCCCCAGTACACAGCAGGAAAACTTTCTCAGTGGAGAAGATCAGAGGATAGGAAGCATAAACAGACTGCCGAGACACAAACTCAACTTCCCTCCAACTGCCCTTCCCTCTTTCTTAGCAGTGTATAACTGGTGAGAGCTACAATAGATGAATGTATGTATGACGTTACATGGACAGCGCCTTCCAAAAGCATGACCACCAGCATCACATCACAGAAGCATAAAAAAAAATCTCAACACAAACACCAGATAAATATTGAAGAAAGAACACCCGTTTCTCACAAAAGAAAAGAAAAAAAAAGTTATTTGCAAATTTGCCATAGGCTAAATAAGGTCACGTTAAAGCCACAAAGGAGGTACAAAAACAGTAAGTTAGCTGGTTAGTTAGAGTAATAGTTATTTAGATTATCAACTTAATTTAAACCTGCGTACAATAAGGAAACATTAATCATTGAGACATACCTATGTACATGGATGTTTGGCCCATAAACGCCATGATAACAACTGTAAGTCAAGTTGGCCAGCTGTACTAGCCATCAGTTGGAGAGGGTTTGAAACAGTGTGTATTTTAAATAGCTTGGATGTGGTTTAACTCTCCAGTGTCTCCACTGTATACTAGCATGACTGGGGTTTTGAGCTTTATCTGACCATTACCTTTAACTGAGTGTTGAAAGCGTCTATCTCCAGCAGTTTGGACCTGGTCTCTCTCTCCACGGCGTCTAGCTGCTCTCTGAGCAGCTGTCTGCTGTTCTCCTTCTGTTCAACAGCCTTCTGCAGGGACGACAGACTGTCACCTACACACGCGCACACGCGCGCACACGCACACACGCACACACGCACACACACACACACACACACACACACACACACACACACACTTGTTAAGTCATAGACAGGTGAATCCTGAAAAATAAGTTAAATCAGCTGGAACATGAAGAACACCTTAATAACAGTATTAACATGTTTGTCTGCGTTTGTGTGTGTGTTAGGTACTCACGATGCAGGCTGTTCTGTTGAACCTGCTGCAGCTGGTCGCTGAGACACTGTTTGTCAGGAATGAGCCTGCCCAGCCACTGCTGGGAGTCCTGGATACAAAAGAAAACAAGTATTGAAACAAGAACAGAAAACACAAATGTCCCCTTTCTCTATAATTTAATTATTTGCTCAGTCAGCGTCATTTTAAGGTAATTTATTTATAGTTTTGTGGTGTTTAGTTGGAAGCTGTATTTCATGTTATTCAAACTTTGTCTGGATGTCATCATTGCTAGAGTCACTGCTACCTAGCAGGATCTCACTGTTCATGAGGCACGTCGAATGACTGGGCATCATCCCTTCTAGAGTGGCCAGCTAGTGACCATCAGATGACCATCCAGCAAGCTAGTTAACAACTTTGATACGATAAATATACCTGCGTTTGCTGCTACAGTGTACATGCTCGAGTGAGATGACGCTGATGTGTCCATTCGGAATGATGTGTGTTTAGATCAGTATGCATTTGTTATGCAGACCTGTAGCTGTTGCTGCAGCAGGGTGATCTCAGCGATGCGGGTCTCCCGCGTCTGATTCGTCTGCTCCACCTCTCTGCGCTGAGCCGCCAGACGAAACCGAACATCCTGGAGCTTCCCCTCCAGCTGGGATTTCTTGTCGTTCTAGAGAGACAGGTACACACTTGAAGTTGTAAGCCACCAGCCTGTGGTTTCAGCACATGCTTCTGTGGCTTTTGGTGAGCGCTATGCTCTCCTGTGTAGTGCATGCAGGTTTAGTGAAGGTGTGAGACCGTACCAGAGCTTCCAGTTCAAACTCCAGGGTCTTCTTCCTGGCTTTGAGTAGCACTATGCTCTCCTGTTCTCTGTTCCTCTGTGTCAGCAGCTCCTGCCGACGCTGACGTTCCCACTCCAACTGACGCTGGCGCTCCAGTTCTCTCTTAGCAGCCTAAAGACACACCCACGCATAAACACACAGGTATGTATGTTATGCTTCCATTGTCCTGGCTTTACTTTCTAAACCAGATAAGAACTAACGAGTGAAAGATGTGTGTCAATATATAATAAATATAGGGAAGTTAATCTTTAAATAAAAAGCCCATGTACTGTAGACTAGACATGTCTCCTCATACCATAGCTGCTAGAAGCATCTCCATCAAGAACCTGAGACACATTTGATATAAAATCTAGAAACTGCAAAGATCAAAGATGACCTTTGCTCTTTCGACTCCCTCCCTCCTTTGCTCCGTACCTCTCTCCTCTCTATCTCTTTGCGTCTCTCCTCCTCTCTCTGCCTCTCCAGTTCCCTCTGTTTCTCCAGCTGCTTTTCAAGCTCATGTTGTCGCCGTCTCTCGTGCTCCATACGTTCACGTTCCTGAAACGCACAAGCAAACCCATAATCCTGTTTAATTTATCTCATTTTAACGAACATATAAACTTGATGGCTTGTACAAAAAACTGATTGGTCTTCGAGGCCAAAAGTTTCATGTTACACAGTGGCTTTTTTTCATACTCGGATTTAGCCCTGTTCAGATGGGTCTGATTTTGAGGTATTTTTACTTTTCTCTCCAGTTCTTCTCTCTCCAATGCAGCCAGTCTCTCCTGCTCTTTCCTTTGTAGCTCCAGGAGGGCCTGCCGTCTTTTCTCCAACTCCAGGTTCCCTCGCTCAAAGTTTTCTCTCTTCTTATCCTCAAAGGTCACTGTGGGGGGTGAGGAGGGAGGGAGCAAAGACGAGAGGCAGGCTTAGATACAAAGACATTTCATGGCTAAGAGAAGACATCACTTGAAAATCCACAGTGATTGTGCAATACATATTGTGTATTTGGTAAAAGACGGCCCATAACTTATGAAAGTGCCTCACATAAAATAGAAAAAGAAAAAAGAAAAACAAAGGTCAGAACAAGGATTTTAAGATGACAAAATATTTACTAGCCACTAAAACAAAATGTATTTTCTACCGACAGCTTACGACACAGTAATAGATGTGAGGCTGAGTACCTGGTAACGCTTTGTTCTCCGCCTCCTCCTCTGCCTCCTCTTGGACGCTCTTTGCCTCTGACTGAATGCTGTCACTACGTACACGCCTAAAACAAACACACACGTATTACCTTTAAGTAGTTCAGTCAAAAAAAATTACATTTAATACTTTCAATACTTTTAACAGCAGTAGAAGTTCAATTTAAGCCTATAATAGCATATAAAGGAAATTTAGGCTACTTTGAAACTCTCTTGACTTATCTTGTCCCGCCTCCCACACGGTGATTGGCTAGCTGCGCATCTTAGTTATTGCCTCTGATTGGCCAACCTAGTACAGGCTGGATGTTTTTAATGCTGTCATGTCGGGACTCGTGAGTCTATTAATAACTCCTGTTATGGCCCAATATTTAGCTTTGTTAATTTCAAAATAAGAGGACATGTTTCCTCTTTAAAACTGTGTTTCAGAAATGTCTGAGGCCAGATACAGCAACGTGCAGCTAGCCAATTGTGAGTTTGTACACCTGCCAAATTTTGCTAGTTTGGGTTCTGGGCCAGATATCAAATTTCCCTTTTCCCTTCTGCTAAAAGTTTGGGAACCATTGAATAGACGGAGGATATACACATGTACTGTACGATTATGCATGGTATTGTGAATGGGTCAGTGCTACCTGAAGGTAGGTGGTATGTAATCTGCTGGCAACACCAGCGGTAGAGGCAGCCCCGACATGGCCATGTCTATGAGGTGCATGGCCAGGATGAACTCCTCGGCCGTCAGCTTCCCATCCTGGTCAATGTCTGATAGACTCCTACAGAAGGACAAAGACCATTAGATTAGAATCCAAGAGAAAACTAAAGACAACACAGCCCCATATGACCTGCTCATTTAGAGCTCATTGGATATCTTCTCAATTACTGTTTTGTCATGCAGAGCACTTACCGTACATCTTTTAAAACAGGCCTGAAAAGCCACCTTTCAGCAGGCCCAAGGGAGAGGAAATGAATACCCCCCCCCTTTCCCTTTTCCCCCTACTCTGTATAAATAGTGTTTTATTTCGTCCTGTGATATTGCATTTTGTTATTTTTCATGTCATGTCTACGAATTGAATGCATAGGGCCTACCGTACATGGAAACAAGACCGCAAGGACAATATTTGGTGCCATCTTTTAGATAGCACCTGAAATAGTGTTTGACTGTACTACTCTGTTGCTGTTTTGTCCAGCAACAGAGTAGTACAGTCAAACACTATTTCAGGTGTATGTTCAATACAACGCATCGCGACACATCGTGAGCTTGTAGAACTGCTATTTCTGCCACACGACACTAGCGTGCAACCGAGTAAAAATCTGGATTTATCCTCTCTTTTTTGTCTCTGTATATCATTTAGGCATTTTAGCAGATGCTCTTAATCCAGAGCGATTTACAGTATAAACAAGGAAAACACAAGGTAATACATCAAATGTATAGCAATAGTAATCTAGGATCATAGTTAAACCAAGACCCTATTATCAGTCTCAACAGTAAAATCTCTAATCTGTTCAAACTACACTATACACACAGTATGCCAGGTCAAATGAACCTGGCATCCGTTCACATAACATGCTATCTAATTACATTATTGCCTTTGCATAAACGTGCAAGGTCGTCAAAGCTAGGGCAAGTGCTACGGGCTGTGTAAAAGAACATGCTTATGCTTACGAGTCTTATTAGCGATCAATGAGAAATTATGTGAGACTGTACTCTGTACCTGAATGTATCACTGATTTATTAAATCAAAGACAGTGTATTCAATCTCCCACCTGACGGGATCTATAGGGATCTCCTGGTCGTTCTCAGTAACTCAAAGGAAAACAGCTTTCTCTATGCTACAGAACATGAAAAAACAACAGCTCCAGTTCTGCGACAGGGAGGCTAACTAAATATCTCAACCATCGTTTAGTTTTTTTGTATTATCTGCATTCATGTCCTTGGCTTTCTGTACAAGCACTTAGTGACCCTGTTTGTTAACAAAACATTTGCAATTTGTGCTAATCACGAGGCAGTTAAATTAAAGGAATATTTCACTGTACTGACCATATTGATGCCAGCTGGGTCTGAGGAAGGCTGGACTGCATTAGAATAGTACGGGCCTGGGGACCTGGAAAACATACAAACGAGATTAAAATGTGTTGTGGGAAAAAATATGTAATATAATTATGCAAGGGATAATCAATGACAAGCCATGCGGTTATTGAAAAATAATTGCATGATACAGAGGGTAAGCTCTGCCTCCGTAGCGTGCATCATTTTTCGATGACTGCACTGCTCGGGAGTTGATTATCCCGCTTATACCACCTTTGAGCACAAGTAAAAGCACTTTGCGAGTTTGCGAGGTGATACGAGGAAATTACCGTTCATTAATCATTTCAATGCTCAAATCTTTTTGTTCACCTTCACTACAAAGGTTCGTTCATCGTTCAAATACAGGCAAAATGTTGCATTTTGCCACCGACTCACTGAACCTTGCATCACCAGGCTTTCCACAGGGAGGAAAACATTTGATAAAGTGGCCGAATTCATTCCTGTTCAAACTAAAGAGTGAATCATTTCAAATGAACCGTTCATGAACAGCACAACACTACTATAGAGGCCCCTCAACATGTGTTTCAAAATAAAATACGATTGGGTGTTGCATTCATGAGATATGTTTTTAAGAAATAGGCCCTGCCCACACATTTACAAGCAAGTCAATTACAGGCAATAAGAATTTGGTGGAAAAACAGTGATATTTGTAGCATTTGTGGTGCCCCCTATGGATGGAAGCTACTGTAAATGACTTCAAAACACGGCTAAAACATAAGCCTGGCTGATTATAATGACATTACAGCTCAGGGATTTGAACAACAATGGGTCTATGGCTTCCGGTCCGGGATATGAGCAACATTTATCTGGCAAGAATGACCATACTTTGTAGGGAAATACATTTTCTCGTCTTGGGATTTTCATAGGCTATGTTGTTGATAATAAGGGGAAAAAGGTACAATTACGCATAAGGCACAGGAGGGAGGGACATAGGGAGAGAGCGAGACAGAGGGAGCATCTGCTTTTAACTTGCTATGGTTTTAAGTGCTTTCAATAGCAATAGGAAAGGGAGGGCACATTGTTAATACTCTTTGTTAAGCACATAATCTTTTGTTGTGGCGGTGCAAACGTAAGCCGTGGCATACCACCATAGCTAAGTCTTTGTATGGGAAACACTACAGTAAGATGTGTACGTCTAGGAGTGCGTGCATGTTGTGTACCAGTGAGATGTCCACTCATCATCTTGTCATGGGAGTTGAAGAGTTGTCTGTACTTCAACCTGGATGAGTTAGGAACCGCCCAATCAGCAAGGGGAGGGGTCTGAGCACTGCAAGGCAAAGAGAATAATGTGTTTCCACAGTTTTAACTTTGTTACACAAAAGCCAACATTGTCTGACTACCATTAGTGGGTCAAAAAGGAATTCCTCTGTGTACAGTGTGCATCCTGTGCACAGAGAAAAAGTGTAAAAGCCATTTCTGGTCATGTGACCTACCCGGCAGCATCGAAGGACGGGCCTTTCTGAAGTTTGGTACTGGAACGATTGAATGATGAAGACTTGTTAAGGGCGGAGCCTGAAAGAGACAGCGGATGCCATGTTTTAGTTCCAGGCTATGTTGGACAAACTATGTGAATGATATATTGGTTAGACCAGTCATTGGCAGCTCGAGCATCGACAGTTCGAGCGGTAGTCCGACTATTGTTTCCGCATGTTAGACTAATGCTCTGCCGGAATTACGTGTGGATCCCCAGTTAGTTGTTGTGCAATGGATAGGTCGCAGCAGGCACAGGTCTCCTTCAAACAATGCACCTCATGTTTATATTGTTATTGTGACCAAAGAAATCGCTAGAGAAGGGACTTCACATTAGGTTACACTAGTTGTCTAGAAACAAAAATGACGTAATGCTCCTCGCAAACTGTGTCCTAGCAACACTAACAGACATGCCTAACGTTTGATTATGAAGAAGTAACAGCCTGTGCGAAATTTGCCTAGATAAGCCCTGGGTAGCTGTGCGGTTTGACGGCGCTTAGATGTCAATGGGTTCAAGGCTTTAAACGTTACCTGGATGGGAGAAGCCTGTGATGGAGGCTGGCGGGGCTCCATTAGCGATGGGCGGGGG
>OOFJ01002424.1:4448-21533 GCA_900323375.1 Benthosema glaciale | reverse complement strand
AAAAATTTAAGCCAAAAAAAAAAAAAAAAAAGTAAAAAAGGATAAAAAAAAAAGGACAAAATGAACCATAAAATAAAAAGAACAAAGAAATGAAATATTTTCAGCTCTGCGACCCTGCATGATGAAGAGCGATAGCAGGCGGTTATGGAGGGAGGCCTCAGTGCTTCTTGTCTCTCACTGCAACTCATTTTACCCAGACATTGGACACTGGTCCCTGGGCTAAAATTGGGGGCTGGACCCCTTGTAAGGCCCAGTAGGGCATGGGGGTAGCGTTGTGGATATGCAAGCAGGTCAGTCTGCCGCCTGTGGAAGAGGGTCCCATCCGTGCGGGAGGCGGTTAACTTGTTATTTTTACCCTAAGCGCTCTGGAGGGAAATGCTCGCTTTTGTTAAGTGCTCTCTGTGACACACTCACACACTCCTGACGTTAAGTGCTTCATGTCCGTTTCCGTGAGAACGTTGGCGAGGGAGACCTCTGCCGTGACACCGGTAGAAGCAAAGGGAAATTGTTTGTCCCATCTTTGTCTTGGGTGTCATATCGGGGTGAGGTCAAAGTCATCGTTCACCTCCACCAGCGGGATGTAGAACTCGGGGATCTCAAAGATGCTGGTGGACTTGTACATGGCCGGGTCCAGTTCCTGCAGCTTGAGCTGCCACTCCAGGCGCTGAACGGCGTTGAGGGCGGCCGCCTCGTGCTGCTGCCTCATCAGTAGACAGGTCTGTGGCGGAAGGAGGGAAGGAACACAACATCATCAATAGCCTCTCACAAATTGTACACATGATGTAGCTTAATAGGGCTGCCATTATCTTCTTAGCAAATATTCTAGCAATTAAGTTTTTGATCATTGAATAATTGAGAAGCGTTTTGGCTAATGCTGGTGTTCTTTTGTCCCCCAAACTATCAACAGGGTACCTTAACATTTGGAATTTCAAACGGTCCCACAGTCCTGATTCTAATTTCGGGACCGTGGGAAAGCTGCGGCCGAAAAAAATCGAGGTGTCAGAGATAAAACGTGTACGGTTTAGTGCCAGAGAGACTTCCAAGGCGGCGCAGCTCCCTGGTCCCTGCCTGGTTGGCTGGTGCCGTCTCCTTAGGTGCCTGGGGTGTCTGTACTCCCAGGGGGCGAAACTCCAAATACATCTTCTAACTTAACAATCTAAAGTAATTTCTATGCAATTATATTTATATGAAAAGGCAACTGATTGTTGTCTAGAATATTCAAATCTATAGTAGAATGGGGCGGCGGTGGCTCAGGGGTAGAGTGGCTGGATGGTAACCGCAAATTTGCTAGTGTCGAAGTGTCCTTGAGCAAGACACTGAACCCCTAATTTCTCCTGATGTGCTGGCTGCATGGTTTCCGTCACCATCGGTGTATGAATGTGTGTGTGAATGGGTGAATGTGATGCATAATCTATGTAAAGCGCTTTGGATAAAGGCGCAATATAACTGCACCATTTACCATTTAGTAATGTCAATAGAAAAACATGATAAGACATAATTATAGTATACAATACGCATGACATCTGAAAGGGATGGAAACAGCATGATGAAAGCTCTCAGGACATGGGACAATACTAAAAATAGATTTGCCAGAAAACAGAGATGTGAATCACCAGTGCTTACCTTCAATTTATCAAACTTGTCGTCAACATCTTGTAACCAGGACATGAACTGCCTGGCGTTGAAACGGTCCCTCACAGACGTTTTGCCATCTTCATTCTGTCGAGCAAAATCAAATCAGACACTGCCTTATTAAACACATCTGCATTAGCAGGATCATCAGCCCTCATGCTGCCGCATGAAAACACAATCAAATGCGTTATTAAACACATCTGCATTATCAAGAACATCTGCTGCAGTGCAGCGTCTGTTTTAGCTCTGGAGGTTTCAGTGGTCATCGCCACTATCTAAAAGAGTGACGTTGTGTTGCTTGCCTGGACATCCTGAGGCATGTTGTACACTTCAGCATCCAATAAAACGGTGCACGCGCTGAAAGGGAGCGTCTGATTGGCTAGTGTTCTTGCTGCCCGGTAATGGACCCGCAGGACCTCCTGCTCATTGGAAACGATCAGCTTCTCCTGAGGAGGGAAATAAACGAGTTCAGTTAAACACCACTTAAACCCTATACACTTCATTGCATGTCCAATCGCCAAAATAGCAGCTCTACTAGCTCACAAAATGTTGTAACGAGTTACGCCACACTGTGAGCTTGTAAATCTGCAATGTTTTGCCAAATGTTTGCCTATTTTTGCAAACTCTGTGTCTTTGACACAGAGTTTCGGTCCTCAGACCATCATCAACAGTGTTGATGATGGTCTCTGCGTCACATTTTCGCCATGTCACTATTTGCACATTTTTAAGTAAAGACTATTTTTCCTTCAGTGCGCAATCCCCTTTTATTTGCTTATACCTAGACTAGGAACACTAGGGTTCACATGGTTAATGTTTTTTGTGTTAAATGATTTTACAAGCATGATAAGGATGTTTCTAGGTACCAATTCTGTGACTTTCATTTCCATCTTGCAAAGTGATGCATGTGCTTTTATTGTGGATGTTAATTCAAGTCAATTATACATTCTGTGAACATACTGACTGCTGACTGTTTACTGTGATGACCACATCGCTCCAATGTCCCTAGTTTGAGATCCAGCTGGAGATCTGTCTTGCATTATTCCGCACTGCTCGTCCTACCATTATAACCATAAACTGAGTCGAGTTATAGCAAGTTCCATATACCCATGTCATTTTTTAGTTTTAGTTGTCCACAATGGAAATAAGCTCTCAAGCTTTGTGTTTCATCCTTTTGACAGTTATGTACAAATATATGTTCATGTATGGTATACGTATTTTGTACAATACACTATTTACATAAAGCGAAAATACCCAAGGAAATACAGTTTCAAACATACCCTCTCAATGCTGTGTTGTAGACGTAGTTTCATGCGGACAACTTCCTGCTGTTTGAACATCTCTTTGAGCTGCTCCGGTAACGATGGCGGAGGAGTTATCTGTGTAAAGAAGAGACAAAATAAACAGACATTTAATTGAATATTCATTAGACAATTAGCGAGTCAATCAGTCAGGCTCAACATTACTTAACAAGGAACCATATGGATGCCTGATTTTCACACAATTTACACAATCTAGTGTAAAAGCACTATTTTGTAGCAGACAACTTAACTGACACCATCCGATACCGAACTGTGCCCATGTGGTATACCAAATCCACTGTGAAATTTAAGCAAGAGAAAACAAATACCAATGTAAGAAAAATACCAATAGGGGGGAAAAGGAAGACTCACTGTTGGTATACAGAGCTTGCTGAGTGGGTTTCCATCCAAGAGGTAGGAGCCGTTGAAGGTCACATATTCATCATAATACTGTGGCGGCTGGGGTATGACGCTTAACAACACTTTGCGTTTCTCCTCAATCTTCCTGCGAATATGCAGGAACTCATAGTAAGGGTTGGCTCTCTCTGTCTGGTAGGGCTCTATCTCTTCCAGCTTCACGGAGTCCACAATATCAGCGAAAGACTGCTCCTTTCCCTGCTCAGTGGCAGAACAAGTAGCGATGACTTTGGCCATCTTCCTCTTGCGCGGATGTTGCACAGGGAAATCCATTTCCTCATCCGCTAAGCGGACCTTTGCCTTGGCACCGGAGGAATCAGAATCCCGTTCTCCTGACTGTGGGGAGGAACTTCCTGAGGAATTGGAACTAGAGTTTGCTTGAGCCAACACCTGGACAGTATTCTGACATGGATCCCCTGCAGCTAAAGACAGTGATGTCTCAGGTTGATCCTTAACAGGGGATACATCCATCGGCTCACAGCAGGGTTCTGCTTTTACCTCGGGAGCATTTTCTGAAACCAGGCTGCCCTCGGTTAAGGAAGACTCGGTCATCATAGGGGTCTCAGCACTCGTCTCTGCGCACAGTGGAGCATCTGCATTCTCTTCAGATTTCTGTTCGAGGCTTGCACAGGTGACTGACGACATTGGCGTTGCACTGTCCATTGTGTCCATCTGTGGACTGCAGCACAAACCTTCAATGTCAACAGAAGCTCTTAATTTCTTGCCATCTTGGTTAGTTACATCTACGTCCTCGTGGGAAGGTTTTACATCAGAGTTAGTTTTGTCAACGCCTGGCATTGATTCCTCTGTGCTGGAGCTGGGAATGTGTGTGCTAGTAGAAGGCACAGGAGTGTCAATTGTTTCTGATCCGCAGCCTTCCGGAATGGTCTCTATGATGTCTTGTCCTACTCTTTCAGCATCGTTACTAGCTGCACTCTCTACAGGAGTCTCTCTATGGTCAGGGCCTGGTGCCGACACCGATTCCGACTCATGCAAGCTCTCCACACTGGCACTTGGGAGGGGTTCCCTCAGTTGGCTACAACTCTGCGAGGGGGTCTTTGCATTGGTAAAAGCTGCCAACTCTGCAGACAGAGAAGCTGCTGATACCAGTGGTGGATTGGAAGGCGAGTCTTTTGTACTACATTCTGACTCCGCACTGGTGTTCTCCACGGGGAGACACTGGACTTCCCTTGTTACAGGAAGGCTAAGGATCGAAAGAGGTTTCTGATCTGTTGACTCTGCCGGGGGACCACTAGCCTGGGGGAGGCTGGGCTGAGGAAGCACGAGCTCCATGGTTGGAGGGTCTTTGGCGGACATGTGTTGCGTACCATTGCCAACAGTGGCCCCTTCCCTCTCAGAGCTAGCATCGACATCACACTTCACATTTTGTTGAGGAGTCAAATTATTATCATCAGTATTATGACTGATAACACTCTCCTCTGTATCTGCAGAGCTCGGTGCCGTTCTCGTCTCCTCTGCTGGCTGCAAAGACACACTGGCCTTTGGTGGGTGTTCAGTTGGCCTAGCATCAATAGGTGATGAGTTGACGTCCTCGTCCAGAATTGCCCTAAGGTAAGGAGATTCGTGTCTGCCAGACAGCACTGTCCAGTTACTCTGCTGTGGCACATCTGGAAGACTGTTGCACTCTTTATCATGAACAGACGGCGACCTTGTCGTCTGCACCATGAGGGAAGATTGAAGGAATGGAGGTTGTGAGTCCGAGGCTTCCAGGTTGATGTCAGAGTCATACTCGAAGGGCCTTGGGGTTAGCGTCGTTGCTTGGCATGAGTCCTCCGAGCTGGCTACCGAAATCATAGAGACAGACCTGGACATGTGGTCAGCCCGTTCGCTATCTGGCCTAGGCGACCGGCACACGCTGTTCTCCATACCCACCATAACCTTTGAACTTATGGATGATAGACTCTTACCATCTAGAGACATTGTCCTGGCACCAGTGCTGTCCTTGACTGGCTTGGTGTCTCTGCTGTGGCTATCGGAGGCTTCTGAGCTTTTTGAGCGTAGCAGCTCCTTGCTCAAGCAAGGTTCGGTCTTGGCCTTGTCTTTGCTCTTGGTCTTCGCTGGGTCTGCTGCAGGCCGCTGTTTCAACCTTTCACGCTCTTTCTGTTTTATTTTCTCCAAGTGCTTTCGATGCCACTGTTCAATTTCCTGGTCCTTGAGGCTAAGCATGCGCTCAAAGCTCGTCTGCATTAGGTCATCATTCACCAGCCTTTTCTCTTTGGGCCGGGTATCGCGTGGCGCTGGAGAGGATTTTGCCCGGTCAGATTTGGCCTTGTCCACCTCCATCTCATTGGGCTTGGGCTTAGTGACCTTGACCGGCTGAGAGCGGTCTTTGTGCCTGTCCTTGTCTCTGTGTCTGTCAGAGTCTCTCTCTCTCCGGTCACGGTCTTTCTCTGGTGTTTTCAAGACCTCCTCCCTCGACTTTGTGGGCACGGCCTTGCTGCTTTCAGAAACGTAACCCTTCTTGTCTTCCAAGAGCAACTTCAGATTGGAACTGGAGGACAGAGCCGTGTCTTTAAGTTTGTCTTTCTTTTTCCTATCACAGTCTTTGTCTTTGGAGCGATCAGATTTACAGTGATCTGTGGATTTCTCTTGGGGTTTACCCTTCTTGTCAGTGCTAGTCCTGTCCTTTTCTCTGTGCTCCCCTCCACTGTACTCCCTCTCCCTCTCACTCCGTTTGTCTAGCTTGTCTTTATTCTTCCTGTTGTCGTCGTGCTTTTTTGTTGTGGACAAGGATCTCAACTTCTCGCCTTCTCTGTGGTTTTTATCACCAAGTGCGTGGGAAGAATTGGCTGCCGTTCGCTCCCTTTCCCTCCAGCGGTCTGTTGAGTTCTGTGGTTCGGCCTTGTCAGAGTGCTCCTGTGTTTTGACCTTTTTTTCCTTGTCAGGATGCCTTCGCTCCATCTTCTCTCCCTCCTTCTCCTTTCCAGGCAGCCTCTTGTCGGCCTTGTCGCGTGCGCCTTTTTCTGACACCCCCAGCTGGTCTTGATCAGCTGTGCTTGCGCTGATGGGTTTCTCTTCCACTTCCTCTTTCATGCCGGTGTTCAGCTGCGGCGTCTCCTCTGTTATCCGAGCTGAGCCGTGGCTGTCTGCTCTCTCGTCCTTACCCCTCTCCTCCTTCCCGGAGGATTCTTTGCGGTCCTTTTTAACAGCCTTGTCCTTCTCTCGCTCTTCTGCCCTCAGCTTCTTTTCCTTGTTGACAGAGTGCTTTTCTCTTGCGCCTCTCTCCTCCTTGACCAGGGAAGTGTCTGAGGTCTTCTGCGGAAGGCTGTTGTCTTCGCTCTCCTTTTTCACTGACAGAGGCTCCTCCGTCTCGTCACTTTTGAAAAAATTCTCTTTCCAGAACTCCCTGTCAAACTCTAAATTCCTGTGGCTGCCGTCTTTCCTGGCATCCTTCTGCCTGTGGCGGCTTCTCTCAGCCTCATACTCCCTCCTGTGTTTGTCTTTCTCCTTGTGTTTTAGCTTATGCTTTTTCACTACTTTGCCGTCGACATCGGTCTTCCGTAAGATTCCCTCAGCGCTGTCTAAACTGTTTCCTATGCTGCTTTCCTTGTAAGGGCTGGAACCACCATCGTCGCCGTCAACATTAGGGTCCTTCTGCTGGTGCTTGCTCTTTTCCTTGTGCTTGCAGCCCTTGGAGCTGGAGCCTTCAGTGCAGTAATCTGTGTCCGTGTAGTGGTTGTATTTCATACCGTCCATAGGACAGGGACTGTCACTGATGGCGATCTTAGTATTTTCCTGTTTTAGTGGTGTTGCCTGCTTGTCCGACAGGCTGTGGTTCAGTTTGGGAGACTTGACAGAGGAGAGGTGAAAGAGGTGGACAGATGAGTCATCTTTGGGGCTGAATGACATCTTGAAGGAGTCCTCGTCCCGGCTCTTGTCCGTGGTGTCAGACACTGTGGCGACCGAGAACACCAGAGCCTTGCTGTTCTCCTTTCCATCCTCTTGGTTTTCTTTGTTCTTATTCTGGCTTTTGCTCTTCCTCTTCACTTTACCCTTGTCTTTTTGTGGCTCTATGATCTCCTTTTTAGACCGAGCGTCTGGTTTGAGTCCCTCCGAGCTCTGAGAGCAGGTGGGCGAGTTCCTTTTCTCTGACACGTTGTCGTTCTCGTCACTGGACGTGTCCGAGTTGCAGTGCAGAACACGAGACGCCTTTTGCTTTTTGGCTTTGGAGGAGGAAGACGAGCCATCCCCCTTGCCACCCTGCTTTCCTGCAACATGGTTCCTATCTTTTTCCTCCTTCTCCCTCTGCCGTAGCTCCCTCCGGAGGATGTGCCTGTCGTTCAGGGCTTTGCTCAGGTCCTCCTCCTCCTCCTCGTCCTTGAACTCGTACTCATCCAGCCCCGACACGGATGAAGAGGCTTTCATAGCGACTGGCTTGCCGTCCGAGTCCTTCTCGCCTTCAGAGTCCTCCATGATGTCATCTACACTGGAGGGGTTCACTGATGGAGGGTCTTCAGAGTCTATGAGGGGAAAGTAAAGACTCATTAATATAATAATCATAACTAGAAAATATTCTTCCTGAAGAAGAAACAGTGTGGGCTTGAGTAGCTCTATACTCCATGATGCTGTATTAACCCATGTGACGTCACAGCCCAGAGGGCAAACGGCCCTGTGAACAATTACAATAATAGTGAAGTCGCTACTCAAGCCCAAGATAATAATAGAAAACACACCCGTGTGAAGCGCTCTTATCTTACAACATCGATTAGAACATAATGATTGGGCTAACAAAACATTAATTTATCTTCATCGTCAATGGCGTTTTCAAAACAAACATTGAACTAGACAAACATTAAACCTGTATATAGGCGTACCTCAATAATAATAGTATTAGTGATAACAATTTTTTATAGTGGCAGCCTGGAGCATACAGTAGGTTGAAGTTGAACCAAAATCTATGCTTCTGGAGGTCCTGGCACAAAATATCTCTGAGATATCATTTTGGGGGTCCTTGACATGTAAAGCTTTGAGAAGTGAGATGCACTGAATTAGTCAGTGCAGGGGCGGCGGTGGCTCAGGGGTAGAGAGACTGGATGGCAACCGCAAGGTTGCCGGTTCGAACACGGGCTCCCCCAGAGTTAGTGTTGATGTGTCCTTGAGCAAGACACTTAACTCCTAATTGCTCCTGATGTGCTAGTAGGTGCCTTGCATGGTTTCCGGTGCCATCAGTGTGTGAATGTAATGCACAATCTATGTAAAGCGCCTTGGATAAAGGCGCTATATAAATGCACCATTTTACCATTTACCATTTAGTGCAGATTGTGTACCTGAGGAGCTGTCTTCTTGGTCTGATAGGGGCAGCTCTCCCTTCAGCAGTCGCTCCAGCTCCTGGGAGTCCGCTACGTCTACTGGCCGCTCCCCACGCTTGTTAGCCTGGAAGGCATTACCGCCATGTCGCAGCAGCAACTTCACAATCTGTGTTGGATGAGAACAGGAGGAGAGGAGAGAAGTGTGAGATACGGCAATTGAGTGAAGGAACAGGAACGGGTTTGAATATACAGGAACTGCAGATTGAAATCATCACAGGTCTGACCATGTGGCCTAAAGCCCCAACACCACCAAGGGTCACCATGCAACTCCTTGGATCCAAACGGTTGCAAGGAGTTGCATGGTGACCCTTTGGTGTGGTTTGGTCCATTTAATTCCATGTGTTGAATCACTAGGGATGACGCGCGTCAACATGCAACAGGACATATCACACCGCAGGGACGACGTTGAAACAGACTCGACCCTTGGGTGTGGTTAGGGTTAACACCCGATTTTAATTGTATCATATCAGATTAATTAAATAACATGTTTTGAGCTGCAAATTCCTACTAGTACATCATGTTCAAAGCATAGGGTTATGCTTTGAACAATCTTCCACCGCAGGGTTATCTTTGAACAATCTTCCGCCGCAGTCTGAAAACGCACCTCTTCAGACTCCATCTTAGCCCATAGCACTTGCAGTAGCACTTGCCCTAGCCTCGACCTCCTACAGGCGTAGGAAAAGGCTCGACTTATGTATCTTAGATAGCATTTTTATGTAGACTCAGATAGCAGTTTATGTAGTCCTATAGCATTTCATGTAAACATAGCACTGTTAGTATGTATGCATAGTATAATTAAGCCTATATAGTCTTTTCTACTGTGATGTTCTTAGCTTATGGTTGATTGACATTAACTTCTTTGTATGTATATGATGTATTACCATGCTTTTTATTTTGTTCATGCTTATGTAAATCGCTCTGGATTAAGAGCGTCTGCTAAATGCCTAAATTGTAAATTGTTATAGGGTTACTTAATTTTGTACTTGGCTTAAAAGGTAGATTTTTGTTCAGTACCAACAGATATTGAATACACATGGCTATATTTACTTTTTTACTTTTTTTGGACAACAGTAAAAGCGACAGCTCATGAGTCAGTCATGACCCATCTCAACTTCTCAATGGATACATTAACTGTGTACTATGTAGCAGTGGCACCTCTGTAGAATATAATATGTTATATGTTATCTAGAATCAATGTCAAATGGATTACCAAACATATGCAATATCTGCCTTCCATTCAGACTCATTGAGCAGAGGACAAATGAGCTCATTATGACTCCAACAGCAGCTGTCAGTCTTGACAGCTGACCCAACTTCTCCATGGGTCTATCTGTGTGTTTGGCCTTATTCTAAGCACAGACCTTTATTTGAACATTAGTATAGAAGCAGCCTGCAAGAAGCAGCCTCCACATTATGCATTCCATAGGACTTAAAAAAACTTTCAACCCGGCATCCCAATATGAACCTGAGGTGACTACAAACCAAGGGTGCCTAAAAAGTAGAAGCTCTACAAACTCACAAACCAATTGGCTATTTTATCATTTTCAATTTTTTAAAAACGTAACCAAATCTAAGCTTTCAAGTTGATTTTAACCCATTAAAACCGGGAAAGCATATGTCATTTTAAAAGTGTGAGAACTACTTGCTTAGAAGGCATTTGTCAAATCGACCTCGGGTCTTTTAATTTGAATTGATTTGGCACGTTTTTGACACTACTGCAAAGCACACATCAAGTATATGGAACTCACATCTTTGTGTCCGCTGCTGGAAGCATCATGGAGGGGCGTGTCATCGTCCAGACCCTGGGTGTTGACCTCTGCGCCTGCTGCTATCAGAACCTTAGCCACGTCATAGTAGCCAAGGTTGCAGGCCTCGTGAAGAGGAGTCCAGCCTGAAAGCATACAAACAGTGTACAGACAGACAGTTAACACCTTGAGATGCCAGGACGGAGATCTCCGTCCGGATAAAAAGTCCCGTCGTTGGCCAAGGAGATTAATCAAAAGACTGAACTTTAATACATTCATAAACGACCGCACCAGTCTACTGTATGGGAGCGTCTGTTGTGTGACAGCGCAGTCAGGGGTGCAGTGTCTTGCTCAAGGACAGGAATCACAGCAGTCAGGGGTTCAGTGTCTTGCACGAGGACAGGAATTTAATTCAGGAATGGAAACCTGGAACCTTCGGATTCCAAGACGGACACTCTACCTCCTAAAATCACAAATTTAGTCATCCTGTGCTTTCCCATTGCAGCCGCATCGACAGAATACAGACACCCACAGTCGAGCGTTACATGGGAAAAATATGGCACAGGCTGACTAAAGAAGCAATTTATTAAACCCGGGTGTTTCTTAAATTTTACTTTCCGTGTTTTTTGCAAGCATCTGTTTGCGTCTCAGAATACCTTTACTTTCTGGATACGATGTGCGGAAAAGGGTAATCATCTGAGACTGGGTCGCGGGACCCGACCTCTCGCAAGGGTCCATTGCAGCGGAAGCTCGGAGCCAATAGCGGAGAGTGAGGTTCCAAACGAGGCTAATACAACGCCACCAGAGACACAGTGGATGCCTTTATTTCCACAAACTGGTGGAGTTTTATTTTTGTGCTAAGCGCATGAACTGTAGTCTGCCAGTCTGCAACACTTGCATAACAGCTCCTTCGAACCCCCGGCAATGTTTTTTTTCCCCACTCTTCTTTATCTTAATTACACCAGTCATTTGAGGGAACCGTTTGACAGTATGAAAGAAATTAAAACCACGCAACCCCAACCCGTATAAACACAGGCAAATGTATTTTCATGCTGGTAAATCTTGGGCTAGTGGTGAGGTTAGTGTGGCTTGTGTTATGCTTCCTCCCAGCTCGTCAATCACAACTCCACATAAAGCATTTGAATCAATTTACATTTACACATGATCATGTGTCATGATGAAAGCTTTAGTTGATTTAACCCTAGAACACTACACCCACTACATGTTGCTGATGTCTGAGGAGGGTGGGTCTTTCAGTACCTTCATGATGCTCAGTGACATCATAGAGGGTAGGTTTGTTTCCGGACACCCACTGGGCACTCTATGTCTCTATTCTTAAAATAATACCCACATTGTCTGTTTTTATTTTGTGAAAAGTCATGTAAATATTAAAGAAGAGTACCTCAAGTTGCCATGTATTGTTGTACTTCAATAATATTTTGATGAGAAGTAGGTTTTATGGAATTTATTACATTGGGTAAAAATAAAATCTGTGTTTAGTGATGGTTTGACAAAAGTTATGTTTAGTGTTCTAGGGTTAAATGTTATGAGGAGCGGCCAGCCGCACCATCGTACCTGCAAAGTCCTTGACGTTCACGTCGGCGCCAAGACTTATGAGCTCCTTGACCTGCTTGGCGTCTCCGCGGATGGCGGCCATATGTAGTGCGGTCTCTCCTCGCTCGTTCCTCTTGTTAACCTTGTCCTTTTGTCTGGAGGAGGCGCTGTTGGGAACCTTCTTCTGGACAGGGGGCGTCTGGGAGGGGTGACTGGGAGTAGAATCTGCACACAAGCACAGAGAAGTACGCACCGTTTACACTTGCATCCAGATGGGATTGATCTACATTACATTTAAACCATTTATTAATCACTTTTGGGCAGAATGTTTATTTTATTGCAAAGATCTAAATTAATTGTGGATCTACAATCTCACAACACAAGCTTGTAGGTGGTCTACTTTGGCTATTCATCGTAAGTACACAGGGCTTAAGTGGTTAAAAATGTGTCCCCGCAACCAACAGTTAAACCAGTTAAACCAGCAGGACAGTTGGCTTTTCAAAGCCCTTTGTCCAACAACCTTGACGCTTTGTGGAGCACATTTGAAGGGCCGCTCGCTCCTTCAGCACAGTGACGCATCATCATAGTAAATATAGCAGCAGGCATCTTGAGGAAGTGGAGGAAAGGGCAAGAGGGCAGTGCAATACAGACCTGGACTGTTGGCCGTCATCTGCATCAGCAGGGCCATCTGCTTGCGCTCCGACAGCGGGTAGCCGAACAAAAGGGTTGAAGCCTGGGACTTCTTACTGCCGGGGTCCTTCTTCACCTTCTTCTTGTCCGGCCCATCTTTATCTACGAGAAGAACGTTTCGAGGGAAATGCGCCGTTTAGAAAACAGAGGAGGAATGGTAAAAAATAAATGAAGAAAAAGGGTAAAAAGGGTAGGGTGAAAAGGAATAGAAGGGTGGGAAAGATGTTCTTTCTCTAACAGGGATGTCTATGGCACGGCGGTGCAGTCTTTTCGCCCTGCCCTTGTATCTGCCGCGCGAGCGAAGGACAGATTACAAGCAAGAGGCTCGAAAAGAGCGAGAAAGAGGGTTGGGGTTAAGAAAAGACAAAAGAATAACAACCAGCATTCTCTATTAAGCCAGGCAAGTGCAAACAGTTGCTGCTTGGGCTTCAAAAATTCCTATCAATGTCAGTCAAGTCAGTCGCTACTGAAAAGAAAACATGCGTGGGCAGCTACGGGGTGACCAGTTGCAGGCAACGAGGGAAGGTGAAATACACACGAGAGCGTGCACAAGAGTTGGTGTGTGTTCTTTCTTCTTTTGCAGCATAGCAACTTAAGAGACGGAGATGAGGTGAGTGTGTGTGTGTCTCGAATTGAGGACACGGAGCAGGGTGAGGTTGTGGGGCGCAAGGCTCAAGGGGGCTGCAGCAGTTTACCTGCATAGATCCTGGAGGGAGGCACTAATCTCTCTCCCCAGGGCTCACTGGACTGGCCTGGGTCTGAGTCATCTACAGTGCGAGGCAAAGAGGATGGAGGGGAGAGAGAAGAGGGAGGCAGGGAACACAGAGGGGAAAGCACCGTGTTACACCACACGCTCCCTTGGGCTCATCGCTTCTCGCACGCACTTCCAACGTCAAACACAAGCACAAGCACACCACACACACACACCCACCACACACACAAAAGACAAGACTGCCACACCCACCAGGCACAGATCATGACTCATAGCAACACAGGAGATGTTGGTGACCTACGGGAGGGTCAGATGAGTCGCTCCGCTCCCTTCATTCTACAGCTGATTGACACAGGACACCTGAATCCCTGCGAGAAGGAGGCAAAGCCCTTTCTCTGTGCTAGATTGAATGAACGCAGCAATAGTGGTTGCACCATTCACAGTAGTTGACGATTAATTGTCAAAATAAATGATTCAATTCGGCTTTTGAACATTGGAATTTAAATAAAGAAAAAGGTTTCTTTGCCTTTTAGGCTTTGTAAACTGAAACTGCACAGGGCATACAACAAACAACTTTAAAATGCAAAGCCTATTACTGAACTACACAAAGAAATGACTGACAGTGACCGTTACCAATAATCCAAATAATTAATGACCAAAACAGGCCAAGGTGACACAAGTAGATTTCTCAATTATGTTAAGTATGAAACTTTTTTGAACATTTGGGAAAGGTTTTGCCCGAAAATGCACAAAATGTGGACGCTAGGTTGAAGGTGGCTAAGATAGTGTGGACAGCAACGTGGAAACAATGATCGGAAGATACCATACCGATGTCATTACTCGTGATTACATCCAGCTGTTCTTATACAGATTAATGGAAACTAGTCTATGCAAAAATAATTGTGATTAGCTCAAATAATTGCGAGCGGGCGATTACATAATAATTGTGACAGGCCTTGTTGCACTGCACAGTGCTTGCATGGACTGTCTAAGGCAGGACCACACAATGGAAAACTGTTCAGTTTATATAGCTTTGCTCTACAGCGTAGACTAGAGCAGTCAAATCAGTAGGTCCTCAAAAACACTGCTAAAAGCCTCTGGGTTTTTTTTTTTTTTGAATTGCTGTAATTATAGCTGTAGCATACAACAGCCCATTTTCAGATCTGAGCTAAAACTTATACTTAAAACTTCTAACTAAATGACAGTAATAGAATGTAGTACTGTGTTTGCACAAGGAAAGACGTAAACAACCCGAAAGATTAAGGTTTAAAGTTTAAAAATAAAAAAAATAAAAGAAAATGCAACGTCTCCAACAACAAGCACAGGCATGGGTGAAGCTGTCTATCTTGAGAATGCATGAAAGTTAAGTGTGTAATTTCTGTGTTCTTACTCTAGGTTTTACAAATAAGTGGCTGGTTTTACATCCCTATTGCAGACGACCAACTGACAAAATTCACTTTTTTATTGTAAATTGGTTGACTACATTTAACCCATTAGAACCGGAAAAGGCTATTCAAAAATAGCAGATATACAAGATCATAGCGTGGCACAAAGTGACGCGCTTAAAATGGTTAGGCTTGAGAGAACAGAATGCTGATCAGAGCATGAAGAGTTAATTGAACAAATCCATTGAATTGATTCTAAAGCGAAATAATCGACTAATAGAATGCAAGCTCACAACACATTGTGATGTCTATCAACGTCTCGTCTATGTGATGTCTAAAAAAAAACACACTAAGAAACAACACTAAGAAAATAATTGATAGTTGCAGTCCTACGGTCCATCCAGCGTCCTAAACTTTTAAGATATTAATCAGATATTCAGTGCACTGGGCCGCATCCATTTATATACACACAACACACACATATTTTGGTCTCTGAGGTTTGGAGTGGATGCTAACCCAGCTGAGGGCTGCAAGAGAATCTGACTTAACTCCAAAGCTGACCACAAGGGGGCAGTGTGGGGACATGGCAGGGGGCCAGCAGCATGGCTGGAAGGGGGAGGAGCCCCAGCCAGCAGTACCAGCAGTAGAAGGAGACAGAGAGAGACAGAGAGAGAGACAGAGAGAGAGACAGAGAGAGAGACAGAGAGAGAGACAGAGAGAGAGACACAGAGACAGAGACAGAGACAGAGACAGAGACAGAGACAGAGACAGAGACAGAGACAGAGACAGAGACAGAGAGACAGAGAGAGAGAGAGGTAGACTGAGAGACTCTTTCTTACCCGTGTCCGAGTCCCGCTCCTCTGTCCGCAGTGGACTGGCTGTAAAGGAGAGCTTGCGCTTCATGGAAGACTTGGCTTTCCCTTCCTTCCCCAGTAGTTCACCCCGATCCAGCTTCGGAGTTTTGGTGAAGGACGACAACTTGTCTTTGCTCTGAAATAAACAATTGATAGATACAAAAATGTTTAAAAAAAACCACACACACCCCACTTAATTCATACTTTTTTTTATACGTCATATGGTATAGAAGGCTAGACATGAATCAATAAAAACAAAGACGTGAAGGTGTGTCTATATTTTTACATGTTGTGTGTACTGCGTATCTCTAGATCCCAAACTGCACCAGCTCCATAACCATGGTGGAAGTGATCAGAAACTGCTGCTGGGCTGCTGCCATACTAATCAATTGCACATGCTACATCGGCAGTGCGTGCTGCAAAGTCGAAGCAGCACTGACTGCACGATCAAATGCGGCCCAACCTTTTATTTAATTTTCATTTCTTTTGGGGGTGGGGAGGGTCGACAACCACTGCCTCTATTCAAAGGTTGCCTGACAGATTCACCGCAGCATCCCATGTGAAGTTTCTGGGTATGAACGACGACGGTGAATCCGGTACAGGAGAATCCCGTCACAAAGCTCTGCAAACTAGCAGGAAATTGGCCCACAACAATGGGCGAGAGATCAGCAGCACAGGATACTATTTCAGAGAGGACTAAAGCTTTGCTAAAACATGACACTAACACAACAGAGTGCACATGGTGGTCATGTTACAGGCAGCTAGTGAGGAGTTTCTAAAGTCGTATTTGTTGTTGCGTTGGGTCGTGCAGTCAAGCAGGCCCGGTTTCACTGGATACAGCCTCTCTCCCTTAAGTCCTATTCCCAGGGCAGGGCCTGTAACAAGCTGGTGTTTAAGGAGTAAAGGTCAGGGGAAAGCATATAAGTGACTCACTCTAGGCTTTTTTCTCCAGGGATAAGCGGACAAGCCGGGTGAAGCTAAAAGACGACAATTACATATTTTTCCCAGCCATTAATTCGTTCCCCGAGAGAAACTGCTGCTCATTTATCTACACTCGATCACATTTTATTTGTAATTTCCAATTGAAATGTTAGCCACGTGAATAACTTTGTTGCAATGCTAAATGGTTATTAATTGAAAGTGCAATAGTGTAGTGGCATGACTCAAGCATTTACACAGACACGTGAAAATATAAAAGCTCAAGTGGTCAGCCGTGTCCACATCTGAATAAAGCACTGCAACTATGTGTAGTTCATTCATATCCCCATAGATAGATAGATAGATAGATAGATAGATAGATAGATAGATAGATAGATAGATAGATAGATAGATAGATAGATAGATATAGTCTGAAGGGGATGATGATGATGATGAGGAACCTGAACACTATGACGAGCTAGTGAGGATGAGGAGCACATCCAGCCACACAGTCACAGTCGTCGTCCCCCCCCCCCCCCACACACAAAAA
>OOFJ01002382.1:4164-20115 GCA_900323375.1 Benthosema glaciale | reverse complement strand
TGTGTGTGCGCACACGCACAAACACACACACACAAACGCGCGTGCGCACACACATGCACACACACACACACGCACGCACACACACACACACACACACACACACACACACACACACACACACACACACACACACCACGTCACAGACAGTCAAAGACGTACAGTATCCCTAAAAACCTGATGCCAGACAAGTAAACAGTCACAGCTAGAGTTGCATATTATACAACACAAACATACTTAGGCCTACATTAAACGACACAGACAAAATAACCCTGATTGATTGATTGATTGATTGATTGATTGATTGATTGATTGATTGATTGATTGATTGATTGATTGATTGAAATCTTTATTAACAGTTTGGAGAAATACAGTAGCCTACATTTGAAGCACAACTCAAATACAAGACTAACACATATGTTTCCAATCCATCAATAGTTCCACAACAAAAAACTCTTAGCCTATAGATAGGCAAAATGAGCAAAAGCAACAGAGCCTTCCAGAACATTAGGTGGTACATGTTTCTTATGGTCAAACAGCTGTACTGGACCTTCTGTCCGAACTACAACTCCACATTTGTCTGGTCCTTTGTCTCCATCTTGTGGTGAAATACAGTAGCTACATAGAAATAAGTATATCCCTGTGTTCTGAACTGGTTCTATGTAATGGTTTAGGTGTAGGACAGTGGCTCGCAAACATTTTCATGTCAAGGAACCCCCAAATTGACACTAATTATCCCGCGGACCCCCATTTGAAGACATATGCCAGTCAGGGACCCGGCCCCATAAGAGAAGATTTTTACGGCTCTAGCAGTGATTCTAGCTACTGTTTTATTTCAAGGACCCCCAGTTTGACATAGGCCTATGCATTAGTCTATGGGCCCCCATTTAATGGCATTTCTATCTCTGGGACCCCCAATTTATATTGTAAAATCAAAGTTAATTTAACTCCGAGAGTGTACAAATGGAACCAAATGGACCCGTACTCTCTGAGTTACAGACCCATAATGGTCCATTTAATTGGTTCCCAACTGTCATTCAGCTTGGGACCCCCTGGAACTCCCTCAAGGACCCCTGGGGGTCCCCGGGCCCCACTTAGGGAACCACTGGTTTAGGATATTTCATAATCAGCAATCTGTGATTTGTTCACCTGGCAGTATAGACCTGGTAGATGAACAGCATTACTAATATCCAACTATTTTGCAGGTGTGTTAGCTTAACATGTGCCTGCAAAAGAGCTAGAATTTGAATAGTTATTAGTTTGCATATGTAATAAAATACAACAAAGCAAACAACAACAAAAAACTAAACTGACAGACAAGATAGACATAACTATATAGCTATAACTATATATAACTATTAGGGGTGTTGAATGATTAAAATCAGATTATCAGATTAATCACAGCTTCTAAATTAATTTAATCATGATTAATCACCATTCGAACTATGTCCAAAATATGCCATGTTTTTCTGTATAAAAAAACATTGTTGTTGGAATGGAAAGATCAATGACAGAAGGCGGATATATACATTTAAATACGTACGTATGTATGTTTTAATTATTTATAAGAACAATAGTGTGGGAGGATGGTGTCTATCTGTCTCTCACCACATTGTCGTGCTACAGTATGTGATTTGAGCTAGCTATATAAATTGTGCAGCCTTTTATGGCAATAACCGACTTATTTGTGTCTTTCCCCATCCAAATAGGGCTAGATAGTGCTGAATGGATGGGGTTATTGGATGCATGTGTGGGGAGGGTCATCCAAGCATGGATTAATTGCGTTAAAATATATATATGTGGCTACTATAGGCTACTAAAAACTACACTTATTTATATAAGGTTATAATCGTGTATATAATATCATAATCATTCAAGCATATTTTATGTCATAAATTATGTAATGTTATAAATATGTGAAATATATTTCATATCATACCAATCATTGGTATGATATATCACTGGTAAAATATTGGTAACGAATGTGATCGTGTGTTGGTAACGAATGTGATGGTGTGCGCGCGAGCGTGTGTGTGTGTGTGTGTGTGTGTGTGTGTGTGTGTGTGTGTGTGTGCGTGTGTGTGACAGGAATTGATACAATATACATATATGGCTCTCAGTCACTTGATTTGTTTGTTTCTTTCTCAGAGTGGAGACAGATGGTTTAGAGGCCCAGTAGTAGCAGCATGAGCGCAGCTCAGGGAAAAGTTCACTGTGACAAAAATGTGCAGGGTAGAGACCTTGAGCCAGGCAGGTCCTCATCCGTAACCTGACCCCAAGAGGTGGGCCTGGGAAAATCTGGTCGTATTGGGAAAGCCAGGTATACAGAGTACAAGGTGACAACAGCAGCCCAGTCTATCATGTCATCCCAGAAAATGGCAAAGGAAGAAACCTCTTGCTGCCACTCACCCTGAGAGCGGAGTGGACACCAAGCAAGACTTCTCAGATGTCTATATAGCGCTACCTACAAGTGTCGTCGCAGATCCAGCAGCAGAAACTGGCCAAGTTGACAGTTGCTGAATTGTCGGGCAGAGCCGTTCCAGCCCCACCAGAGTCCCCAGCACCTGCATCTTGAAGAGGATGTGTCCACTACAGCGCGAAGAGACCTGAACCAGGGCCTGGACAGGAATCAAACAGGTACATGAAATCTAGCCCTTGAATGTCTCTGTTGTTCCATACAGGACAGTATTCGACTAACAGCGGGTGCAGATTGATTGCACCCGCTCCTGGTTGCATTGAAACATGCACAGGCATTAATGTGGTCTGCACTCTGTTTGTACTTACCCATTAAATAATTCCAAAAACGTGGTGTATAATATTGTCCCCTAGTTTCATATCCATGTGAAAGTTCTGGCACAAAACGTCTATTTAGTCAAATATCGATACTTTTCCACAAGCCACACACGGACGTCTTTCTCTCCGCGCAAAGGGGCCCGGAATGATCAATGGACTGAATTTGCCAAACTTCCTGTTGATTACCGCAAACGTAATGGAGGTGGCTCGTTGGCGGCATGGCGCCCCTGGATCCCCGGAGGTGCTGGGCATCTCCCCCTGGAGAACCAGGAAAAATCAGGGGTTACCCGGGCCACCGGGTAACCAGGGAGGAGGCCTCGTCGTCGTGATTTCCAACCATCGGGGGAAGCTATGGGGGGAAGAGGGGGTGTGTAGTAGACTAGAGGATAGTGTAACCCAGCCAACAGGCAACCCAAAAATGGCAACCCATCTCAATCTGTCACACCAGTATATGTGTGACATCACTTCTCACTCCCACTCCCACCTCCATTCCAAGATGGCTGAAATGTTTGTCAGCCAGGCAGCAGCTCTCATCTCTCCTCCTGAAGATTCTTCATTTCTGTGCTAGAACTTTGTTACTCAGCGGTGAGTTAAGCTGGCTTGGTGTCAATGTTAAGGGTTCATTTGGTTAACTGTTTTTGAGTTATTTGATTTGAGTTTTTGAACAAAATACTGATTTGGACACCTGGCCTTCCATGTCAGGTTTTTTGTGTCTGAAGGATTCCCTACCTTGGATGGTTCTGGTACCGGCTGGTACCCGGACCTGGAGAGCCGACCCGGATAATTTTTTGAGGGCGAAATACTCCTTGTTGTCATCTCCATGTTGACTCCCCAATGCACCGACTCCCTAGCTGCGCGCCCAGACGCTACTGCCTCTGGTTGGCCGAGATTTGTTTTCTACGCTCGGCTGCTGCTATGCTATCACTGCTAGGGGGGCGGTGCATTGGGGGGTAAACATAGAGATGACAACAAGGAGTATTTCGCCGTCAAAAAATGATTAAAAATACTTAACAGCAACGCTGATTAACGCTTCCATAGTGCTGCTCTTCTACATGTTCTGTATGAGCTTTATATATGTCCTTGAAACACGTCAACAACACCCACACGACGACGTAGGTCTTCCTGAAGGGAGAGTGGGTAAGCAAATCCCCGCAAGCGTCCGTTGAGTAGGCAGGGACCCCGCTGGGAATTGAGAATAGAAATAATTGCGGACCCCCAGCGGGGTCCCGAAAGGGGCTACATGGGACCAACCGGAACCACTTGCTACAGTAGCGTGGGACCAACCGGAACCACTTGCTACAATAGCATGGGACCAACCGGAACCACTTGCTACAATAGCATGGGACCAACCGGAACCACTTGCTACAATAGCATGGGACCAACCGGAACCACTTGCTACAATAGCATGGGACCAACCGGAACCACTTGCTACAGTAGCATGGGACCAACCGGAACCAAACACCCGAGGTCTGAACCGAGAACCGAGCCGTGTTTTGGGCACAAAATGTCCGTCGGGGGATGGGTCGGTTCCATTTCAAAGCTGCAAGCCTCGGTCCGGGCATAATGCCCGAAAGGACCCGTGGAGGACTCGAGCTTCATGTATTAAACCTTTCAACTTTAAAAACATGTTTTGAAAATGGACATACATATATGCACAAGAGTTGACCTATTCTGTAATCAGGCAGTACGTTTTCATTTACAGGAATTAATTAAGAGTGCATTTTTAGTGACTATTGATATAAAAATGCACGGAAATGTTAGGTATGCCCATATGATGACTACAAATATGCTCTAAAAGTGTCATAACATTTTTCCTTTCACCGGTCTTTGACTAACATAGTTTGGCCATTTGAAAATAGCCGATCTACAAGTTCACAATGTGTCGCAATGTGACACCTTGTGAGCTTGTAGATCAGATTGAACCCTGAATGAACCATGTTGTCATCACACACTGCAACTACACACTGCAAACCTCTGTTCCGATTTCATATGGAGAGACTGGCCCATAAAAAATACCTTATTCTCTCAAGATAAAGTGTACTAGTCATCTCATTTAGCCAATGTTTAAATGTAGGTGGCTCCTTTTTTCCCAGTGTGTCAATATATATTTTTTGCTGTAATCAGACCATATGAGAAGTTTTTTCTGTGCTTTCGTCAACATAGAAATGGTCTGACAGATCCAGAATAATTAGTACAGGGACTATATCTGAGCTGTTGAGGGAATTCCGAGGCACAAAGTAAATATGGGGGAGTAAAATTTCAACAGAAAAGGGGGTCACTTTCTAAAACTATAACCAGAACCACCCCTGAAGGAGGAGCTGTGTTCTGAGAACCTTATCTGAAAGCAAGCTGTAAGTGTATGGGAAGTAACAAATCCAGAACCTGAGTTATATTATGCATACATGCACGGCCCAGTTCAGTTCACTTTATTATGGTTGAAAAGAGCCAGTAGACCAGTAGATCTACCAACTTGTGCTTGTAGATCAGCCAACACATACATGGATAAAGTGGTTCAAATTGGGACAATATTTACTGTTACTAGTTGTACTGGTAGTGGGCACCCCCAGGGTCTCCAAACCCCACTTTGAGAACCAATGCATGATTATTAGACTAAGTAAAGAATGAGATGGTCCAGTATAGTGTTCTGCTCCCTGACTCGCCTCAGCTGAAGGGGACAATGATATTCCTTGTGTTGCTTCTCTAGTCTCTTTAGACAGTCTACTGTAGATTACTAAGAAACCAATGAATGAACAAAAAGGTGCTGTATGACTAACACTTACTGTAGATCTGCACAGACAGGATATTATTCGAGTTCATAGTGATGCGATGAGTCACTCACTGCATAATGTTGCCACGCCGTGCATGCAGATGTTTCAGCACAATCAGCAGCTGGAAGTTATTATCTTAGCTGCTCCACAGTTCACTGTCCAAGAGCCGGAAATTCCCCTTATGTCACTCAGTCAGCACACAGAATTATAGGAGGAGTTCCCAGACATTTTCAGCTCAAGATCCATAAGAGAAATTTGGTCTCCTGACGACACACACTCAGCCAATATACAAGCTCACCCCTCCAATCAGAGGATTTAATGCAGTACCCACTGGGGGTGCGGACATGTGTTAGTCTGACATACCAAGAGAGCGTACAGTACAGCGCACTACAGACTGGCTGCAGCACTGAGAACAGCTGACAGCCATCCAGAGGCCAGTCAGCACTTTATCCTTATCATGTTCCTCCTACTGCAGCACTTCCCTTCAGTCTCCTGGAGCCAACACAGGGAACTGGCCATTTTGTTTTTATTATAGTCGCTTTCCATGAGTTTTTGAGTGTACTGGGCTGGCCCAGCAGTTGGCGTTTAGGTTTAAGTTCACCAGTGCAAGGAGGTGAGGAAGAGGCTTGACCTCTTGCGTTGACATCTTAAGTTGTCTGTGTCTTAATTTATTCGTTCAGGCACAGATACTGTAGCCAGGAGTCTCTTCAAGTTCAGTTGAAATGCTAGTTGCTGTCAGTGGATGCAACGTTTCATTTGTATTTTATTTTTCCATAAGCGGCAACAGTGAATACACCTCGTCCCCTGATGAAGCTAGGCAATCGAAGTCAAGTGTCACTACACATCATATGCATGCTCTATCATTCATTCTATCTTTTCAGGAAAAGGAAAAAGGCATCTTATTAATTAACTTTATCTAAAAAAACAACAAACCAAAGGCACATAAGGTTAAGTAAACCTTTAATAAAATTCATAATTAACATTTGATTGACTGAGCACGGAATGCGATGGTGTATGATGATAAGAGCGCCCCTCACTTAACACGCTGTGATTTTTGAGGGGCACTCTTACCATACAGTACATCACATTCCTTGCTCAGCCAATCAAATCATCACATACCGTGGTACAGACACACAAAGCCGGGCATAGGAGGGGCTAGCGCCTCTCAAACATTTGAGAATAAATTCCTTACCAATAAGTTTCTTGCACCCTAAACCTAACCTCAGTCTTAACCGGCCGCCTAAGTCAGTTTCACTTGCTCCATTGCATGGTCTTGATGTGTAACCTACAGGTGAGTATGGGTTGATAGCATTCAAAGTGATTGGTATGTAAAGGTGTCTAGTAACTCATCTTATCCATTACACAGACTGAAATATCTGCTTACACAGGGGAGATCCGTGATAACCTATGTGCAGGAAAAAAAATCTTTTTTTTAAACTTAATTTTTATTGACATTTTCAGCAAATTTCAGTAAACCAAAGGACAATTTCACGATAAGCACATACACAGAAAAACAAATGTAAAGACAATATCACCTGGATACTACTGAATTACAATTACAGTACAATTTTTACATCATTCAAGCTAAGGGCATGCAGGCAAACATTTCAAATTTTAATTCTACTTTAAGTACCCAACAGCATTATTGTAATTCTGACTAACCCTTTATTGGATTCAGTCAGGTTTGTTTCTAAAGTGTGGAACCAGGCTTACACGCCGTAAGCCTGTATATGAATTCATGATTTTATGCAGACAATGTCCGCCTTTGTATGTTTTTTAATACAGTTTAATTGATTGATTACCCCAACTTTTAGCAAACTGAATTTCTTTGAGATGTGTTACTAGACACCTTTACAAACAAATGTATTGGTATGGAATTTATTCACAGATTGGCCTTTTTTCTTATATTCTCTGGCTATGACTTGTGTGTAACTTTGTTCCCCTGCATATCACCCAGTAGAGGTCAGCAGTGAGTGACAAGATGTGGTGAAATCAGAGAATTGGCATAACTAAATCGGGAGAAAATATGAGATTAAATATACAGTATATACATTTAATAGCTCTGAACACCCACTGGAAAATAAATGCCCCTGAGTGACAATTCATTGTGGAACCGATCTGAAGCGAGACTCCTTCCTTCTCCTTCCTCCCTCCCTTCTTTCACAAGCTTTCACTCTCTCTACGTCCAACTACAGTCCAAAGTACGACCAACTACAGTCCAAAGTCATGTACCTATTACCATTTATCCCCTTACTCTTAGAGTAAATATTGTGGAAGATAAAGGTGTAAGATACAATTTACAATACAATACAATAAGAGGATACATGCGTCTTTAACATGTACTGTAGACCTAGATCTTCTTACAAGAAAACACGATCATGAATCCATGATCTGTCAACTTACAGTAGACATAGTCCTCTAAGTCTAAACATCCTCATTGACTGGCAAACTTCCTGAATTTTGATAGTCATAATAAGCAGTGCCATTCCATGTGCCTAAACAGTAAACGGTCGGTACATACATCCCTTTTCAATCAAAATGACAATACCATCTTGAACGAGTGTGATTGTAAACAAACGATACAGTACGTTGCTTGACAATTAAGTCAAAAAGTTGCTGAAGGAAAAATGTGAGGTTTCAATTAGACGACATGCACTTGAATCTGTTCTTGAAGTAGTACACTTCATCGCCGGCTTTCCGCTCATCGTTGCTGTAGCGGAACTTCTCATAAGCCTTTTCATTGTTCGTTTTAGTCCAGGGAAGTCGGATCTTTGACGCGTGACTTACGATGACATCACTGCAGGAGCCTATGTGGAGGGAGCCCAATCCATCGATGAAGAACTCTGTAGGGGTAGAGGCATCTTTAGTACAGACCAACTGATAGCTTTCATCATGGGAGGAAGCTGCTTGTAGTTGCGCTAAGTACGCATGCAGATAAATACGACTCATCAAGAATATTCTCTTGAATTTTGTAGAAGTATCGCTGACAGAATATTTTTGCTATGTATGGATAATGGCTTACACTCGATACAGCAGTGGTTTTCAAACCGTTTTGAACTTTTGACTCAGGGAACCCCTGGAAATAACATTATCACCCAGACACCCCTAAATGACATAGTTCATTTTTAGAACCTTACATTTGTCATAATATTATGGTACGTACATATGTAAAACCTTCCCACGTAAGATACAGTGTGTCACAAGGAAAACATCGGTTTCCATTAGAACAGATTGAGAATAACGTTATTAAGCACTTGAACCCAGCATCCCTATTCTGCGGGGAACTTTCACCAAAAATAGCAGATCTAAAAGCTCACAACGTGCCACACAGTGGTGCATTGTGATTTTGTAGATCTGCTATTTTTGGCAAAGAGATCTGGCGAAGATGGAAAAAGAACGCACCAAGGTACACACGGTCTAAAGTGTTTAAATTGAAGTGATATTGATTAATTCCAATATGATCAAAGTGTTCTGAGGTACCCCTGGACCCCTGAGCTACTACGAACTACAACACACTCACCTAAATGTCCACGGCGCGCCAGGCGGGGGTCAAAACCCACCTGCCGCACCTTGTCCGTCCTCCCCATGAAGAAGTTGATGACCGCGTCGGCCACCACACAGTTGGGGAAGCCCTCGATGGCGTGATGGTAGCCTTGCCTAATGTGCACGCAGTCTCCCTCCTCTCCCCCCTCGTCCACTGAGATGGTGTGACGATACGTGGCGGTATAACCCGTCACCTCTCTCACTCCGCCAGCGACCTACAGTGGCACCACAAACACAGGAAATACTGTGTTATTATTGTTTTATTATACACTCAAACACCGGGCAATGCAATAGAAACACTATGAAAGACCCTTGTAGAATGATATCGTTGCTGTCCAGCAGAAACCATATAACTTACATTTTTCAGATTTTAGATTTTCCATAAATCAATGCTATTGAACACCCTTTACGTTTGTCTGTTGCTTATAAAAATTCGGAACCAATTCGGAACCAATAAAGAATTAAAAACTAAACTTAAAAGCTTCGGACAAAACCACAGGTCTAACTCCATTGGACCCTCAAACTGTCTGCTAAAGAAGCTAACTCCACCACCTCTCCCCCTCTCATGCAAGTAATTGACAATACGGTATATAACGTCACAATACCAACTTTGATGAAGCAGTATTGCTTTGTTTAGAAAAGAATATATATATATATAAGGTTTTAGGTGGTTTCAGAGATATGCTGTATAGATCTACAGTTAGTTATATGCAGATGCAAACACCATATACTGTATTTGCAGTTCGCATGCACACATAGTGCAGTCCCCCCGACAACAGACACTATGCCCAGTAATGTTTCCACACTGCCGACCTGCTTTACCTTGTACTGATAAGAGTCTAGTTTAGTAGTCATGACATGCTTGATATATAAAGGTCTATTCATGCAGTTTTAAGTGATAAGGTAACCACCATAAATTACATCACGCCACACCGTGTTTTATATTACCCACCTGGTCTCCTTATCTAACTAATAACTATAAATGCACCAGGTCTCTGTGTGTGCATACTGTACATCTGTAATCCACGGAACTCAAGAATTGTTCGCCCTACACACTTCAAATTCAGCACACGTGTTCCACCCCACCACAGGTCGTGCAGTGTCCGTCGGACCCACTGTTGTCCAGAACCGCCCCAAAAAGGCCTCTGCCCGGGCTTTGGACAGTGCCCCTGCCCAGTGTCCATAATATGGAGCTGGCCTGTTCTGACATAATTCTGACGTGTGCATAGACTCCGTATTTGGGCCTGACAAAGAACTCCATACAGTATATGGGCATAAAAGGGTCGCAGAGGAACTAATTTGCATAGTTCCAAGTAGACCAGTGCCCAACAGGCACCCTTGTAGAGGCTCCAATGGGCACTGCTATAGTCACCTAAAACTGTGGGTCATGGGACTGGCCTTTGAACTGTCTAGTTTTGGTACTTTCAGTTTTGTCAGCAATTGTTTCAGTTAACATTAACTAGACATTAACTTCTCTCCATCTACATATCCACTTTCCTTCACTTCTTTGTGTACAGTACACCCATTTTGTGCAGGTGGAAGTGCAAATATGCATATGGCTTGTGTTCGTAGGCAGGTAGCTATGTGCAGTGTGTGCATGTGGATGTGGGTTCTGTATGTAGGATATACTGGTAGGATTGCCTATGAAAAACAGACCATTAATGTGATTGTATTTTTACTTTTTGTTTGCATTTACTCATACGTGTCACTTTTCTTTTGTACTTTTCTCCCCAAAACTATTAACCCCTTCTTTGCTACCACCACAGGCCATGTGTGGTGCCAGTGCCAGTCAAATTCGCGAAATTGGCGAAAAAGTAAAGAAGAATCTCCGGATGTGTAGCCCTCCCCAAACAGAGTCTGTAGTAGTCACACACTCTCTGGGACCAATACGGTAAAGCAGGTGTTTTGACGTGCGGTATACGCTTCCACATCAATCCGTATTATTCCCTTTTCTGCCCAAAACCAGCCAAAATCCACTGTTTGGAAGCTTATAAAAGTCCATTATTACAAACGTGTCAGGCATGCCCAAATATGAAGTGTGTTGCCTAATCTCAATGTGACTTCATGGATTCTACGGGTGAGGCTCATTAGGTCCACTGGCAGAGCTTGACCAGAGCCTTTTGTGGTGGTTCTGGACAACCGTTTATCTGACTCGACACCGGGCACTTCAATCCCTATAGTGGTGTGGAACCTGTGTCAGATTTGAAGTCGGTGGGGCGAACGGTTCTCAAGTTATGTGGATTACAGATGCGGTACACACACACGTACGTACGTACAGGGACGTGGTGCATTTAGTGTAAGATATGAGATTTTTGCTCCATATTTTGGTCAGCAGTACGTCCAGAGCCACTGAGATCGAAAGAGTTGTGCCATCGTCCCACTGTTTTGCCACTGCTTATTGGCTTTGAGAATTTCCACTAGCTCAATCCTATGAACATGATGGTGTCTCTATAGACAACTCCACGGAGGGGTGCCCTGTAGGCCAGCTGTAGGCAATCAATGCTGTGGTGTCAAGTTGCACTTCATGTGACACTGCAGCTATAATTGTGCCCAGGGCAGCCTGCCTGGATTTGTCTATACAGAGGCTATGATACAGTAGTCGCACTGGGAGGCCGCAGGGCAGACCAAGGACCAAATGGGGTATTATTATATCCCATGCTGGCCTTGGAATGGCTCAGGATCCATCCAATTTGAAGATGATGATAGTGATGTCTGGCATATCATCTTTTGAGGGGATTTGTTTTAGTATGTTTCTCTATGCTGTAAAATGTACCCGAAAGATGGTGAACTATGCCTGGACAGGAGCGAAGCCAGAGGAAACTCAGATGGAGGCCTGCAGCGGTTCTGACGTGCAAATCGGTCGTTCGACCTGGGTATAGGGGCGAAAGACTAATCGAACCATCTAGCAGCTGGTTCCCTCCGAAGTTTCCCTCATATGACTTATGACTAAAGAAAGTTAATTTATACTTTTTGACGCTCGTTGGACAAGGTTTTAGTATTTTCATTTAGAAAAGGTGAAAGGGAAAATGCACTGAAGTATAGTTGAGAATTAACAGCACTCCTTACAAGGTCTAGGGTGGTCTTCTCCAGAATGTCCACCATCTTCTCCAGCTTGGTGCTGGCAGTGAAGAAGAAGTCGTCATCCACCCAGAGCACATACTTGGTGCTCACCTGTGACACGGCCAGATTCCTCCCTGCAAACCAGCCCTGCAGTATGCGGAAGGACAATGTTTGAATATTATTAACCCATTAAGACCTGAAGTCCACGTCCATTCTACAAATATTTATTTGCTATTAAAAAAAACGTATAATTCTCAATCGTTTTCATGTGAAGGACCCCCAAAATGATGCCCAAAAGTTCACTTTAATAATCAATAATATATAATTTATAATCAGTTCTGACCACATTTTCAATGTATTTTTTTTAAATAGCAGATCTACAAAACGTCAAGAAAAATGAAATAATGGTTTAAGTGGTTAAAATCTAAAATGTCACAGATGTTTTACCGGTTTGAACGTCACATACACAAACACTTAAAAGCACACCGATATGTAAATTTAAATGAAGATACAGCGAGTATATATTCAAATTGTGCCTTGTTCCAAAACGTGGAACAAGGCACAAACAAACAAGGTTATGTTACTGTACATCATGCATGCATGCACATGCAGGTGCTGGACAAGCTGAAATACAGGAAGGAAAACATAGTGTGACTGTTTAATAATATACCCACTGGTTTATTGCTTCAACGTCTCCATGCGGTTGGATCTTCTTCCTGAACCAGTACATTTCCACTTTTTTATTGGCACTCACCAAAAAGGAACGCAGCGTAGCTTTTTGGTGTGTGCCAAACTGCCAATGAAGTGGAAATGTTCTCAATTTATTAACATTTTGGATGTGCTACCTTTTTGGATTTAGTTTTTTTTTTTCTTTTTTTTTTTTTACATTTTGATGTATCCTGAAGTTTGGGTCTGGCACTCAGACTCTATTTTCTCCTTCCAAAAGTGATTCAGCAGAACGGGTTTCTGTACAGTATGTGTACCTACCTTTCCAAATGGCATGGTGTAATGTTCAATGTGAGGCCCGCTGACGGGTTGGGGGTGTTGGTTGTCATCGGCCACCACTATGGTGACGGTGGGGTAAAACTCTCGGATGCTGTCGATGAGTTCTTGCAGTTTGTCATAGCGCAGGAAGGTTTTGGTGGCAATGGTGACCAGGGCACTGATGTTGTACTCTGAAACATAAATGAAACAGTGAAGCAGTGTTTCGGATTTTTCGTCGACTAAATGCTATGACGAATGATGTTCGTCGACTACCGTTTTTCACTGACGAAAACTAAATAAAAACTAAGCTATGGTGATTAGACTATGACAAAATATATTGACAATTTCGTCATCAAATTGACTAATCTAGACTACAATGTTAGGGAGGGACTAGTGGAGAAGAGATCTAGTAGAACTAAAAGACAAGTAATTTTTTGTTTGGTTGTGCTCTGCAAATGGCAGATCTACAAGCTCACAACGCGTTGGAGAATCCAGTTTGTAGATAATCCGCTATTGTAGCCAAGTGTAAAATCAGGCATTACGGTGCTATCAAAGCCCTCCAACACACATTTTAGTTTACAAAATCGACTGTAGATTTACTAACTAAAACTTTAATATGTTTTTTTACTCAAGAGAATATGACTAAAACTAAAAGTAACTCAAAATCAGCACTGGTGTGAAATTAACATTTGTACACCAACATTCAGACTGAGGTGAAAAGACGGCTCATACCTCCGCTGGATCTGGAGTTGTAGAGTTTGGGGATTATACTGTGTCTGATTTTAATGGTGAAAACAGAACGGTGTCTGTCAGTTGCAAATTGAACTGCAAAATGGAGCACGGCAAGAAAAATAACAATTACATTACAGTAAATAAATAGTAATTTAATACATTATTACAAAAAAAAACAACAGACAACAGTTTGATCAAAAGTTCTGTACAGGTGGTGCACACAGAACTATGCTTTTTATGTCCATATCACTACGCCCAAAAAGTAGTCCCATGTGAAAGAGGGGTCAAAGTTGAACGAACAACGCTCTAATATTTTAGAAATAGGTCAACAATACGTTAGTTTTGTGGATTAATTTATTTTTACTGCGTGGCCCCAGTGCCCCCCCCCCAAAAAATAAAATGACCGGAACTACTTAATATTCACCACAACCAGAGCAGAACTCCCATCACGGGACTCAGGCAATCAATTAATACAGTTGCAACCCCTATATTAATGGCAAGTACTGTATTTCATATACAACTTAAGTAAAAAAAAATCTGAACTATCCCTTTAAGGGCATTTATTAAAAGGCTAACCGGTTTTGCCCTCAGCCCTGATAAGGTTGGCAGTTGCCAGACTTATCAGGGCTGAGGGCAGTTGCTTTTAAATAAATAAATAAAGGCTGTTTTCTTTTTGCTCGCACGCTTGATCCCGTTTGATTCGTAAGCGCCATTGAGACTTAAAAATTGGTAGCTTTATATAAATACTTTTTTACATCAATATCCACATGTTTCCATTATTATAATATATCTTTTGTCAACTCAAAATATTAATGTTTCATCATTATTGGGTAAGACATTATAACTAGCCATCTTAACTAGTTAATAGATCATTCACAAACTGTTAATGAGTTACAATGACTTGTTGAAAGTTTAGTTGGTTAAGCATTCATAACTATGCCTTTTAGACTAAGCTTGTTAAATGTGTGTTAATGCTTTATAACTATGACGTATGAATATTGAATAGATCACCAACAAGCTATTAGTATGCTAAGCTACTTACTAATGACTTGTTAAGTATTTGTTAATACTTGAGCAGAGCCAGCAATACTGCTGAGCTCAAGAACCTGATGCTGGATGGGAGGGTTTGGAGGGCATCAATCCTTCGCACAACATAGTTATTCTAAAGTGTTACCCTTTTTTTTTATATCATTTACATATCTCCTTTTTTCTTTTTTTAGGTATTGTGACTGCTTCCTCAATACTGCTCACAATACTGATTCCTCCTTGTGGTTTCCTGCCTGCATCGACTACAACGTGACGTATTTTACCATCCACTCCAAACCGGTTCATAACACCCGAAAGGCAATGCTGCCCAGTCTAGTTTTGAGCTACTTTTGATACTTACTTTAGTTCAAATAGTTAAAATATGGAGATAAGAGGTTGCTGACCGACAGCGACGATACTTTCCACTACAAAGGATATATTTAAATTTTTAAAAAAGAGGTTTGAAAGGGGAACCAGCTTGTCATACCCATACCTGTGTCTGCTGTCCTAGGGTGGAACAGGGTGTTTGTGTACGTGACAAACTGCAGCTGCCTGTTCAGACTGGGGAGGAGGGGACTGGATATTACCATACTCTTCTCTCCGGCCCCGATGACAGTGACTTCATCCACTGTGGCGGCCACGTCAAATACACCCAGCGCTGCGCTCAAGTTCACCTTTTTTACACAATAAGAGAACTTTATGTTAAAGTCATCCACGTCAAATACAACCAGCGCTGTGCTCAAGTTCACCAGTTTACACAATAAGAGACCTTAATGTTAAAGTAATAGCATGGCTAACACAAGGTACACCAAAAGAATACAAGGCTGTATGGAGACTTTACCATGTGACTGGATCTTGGGTTTTCTTTAAGACCCAAACCTGGAGAAGATATAACATACAAACAATATGTATCATTAGAGATTTCCCTGGCCTACAGAAAGATCATCACAGATATTGTGGTCTTTTGAAACACTTTGAAAGTGATAATGAAAGAGCGTGCGTGCGTGCGTGCCGCGTGCGTGCGTGTGTGCCGCGTGCATGCGTGTTT
>OOFJ01002166.1:11309-21660 GCA_900323375.1 Benthosema glaciale | reverse complement strand
CTGGCCCCTGTAAAAAAAAAAGTAACCCCCCCCCATAGTGTATGTATAATATGTCTTTAAATGTTCTGATGAATTGAAAATGGAGGACCCTGATGTAAACAAGTCTTAGTGCTTTTTCTGGTTTTATCCTCATAGCAGTTTTCATATTGATCTGAACTTTCATTTGAACTGTACCCATTCTAAACAAATTCTGAAAACAAATTTCAATCAATCAATCAATCCTGCAAAAAATAATTTAGCCCATGGACGTCAGAAATCAAGGTATTCAAAACAAAGGGATTTGTTCTGTCTGTCTGGCACCTATATTGTTCTACCAGTGACTGCCAGTTATTTCTTATTTTAACATACTCCTGGTGTAGAATATTGATTTCGTTTTATCTCTTGTCCAGCTTCACATTACAGTGCAACAACATGGTGTACTGCCACCTCTCCAGAAGTGTGTTCAGTGCTGCAACAAGTACCATTGTCCATTCTGCACTCCAGATACGTTTAAACCCACAAAGCACAGCGCGTGCATAAATCATCTGTTGTCACACAAAAAAAGAGCTGTACATCATCAAGGTTTGTATGACTTTTCACCTGCTATGTAGCCTATACAGTATGTATGACTAAAACATGGGTACAATGCAAACATTTTTCCCCCTCAATGCTGTGTCTTAATGATTACTGTTTTATGTAAAAGCAATTTGAATTGCCTTGTTGAAATGCTATACAAATAATACAAATAATTTCCCTTGCTTATTTTGTCCTTTTTGCAGGTTATGACATCTACAAATGCCATTTGCCATGTGTGCCAAATGCACACTTCCACTGTGTGTACTGCACCTTAACATATTCCCGGAGAGATGGCATCATTAACCACTTGACAAAATGTCAAGGTATGATTTTGTCTTTCTTCAGAGATTCGGCCATAGAATGGCATTGTAGACAGTGGAATTAATCAATTTGGTATATTACGGGAGGCAGTAGAGACAATGTACAACTGGTAGTCACATGCTGTATTACTCTTAGCTGTAGGTAGGTACTAGGTAGAAATGTAACTACATATATTGTGATGATTATTTACAACATTGGTGTAGATTTGTGCTCTACTGACGACACTTTCTAGTTTTACATTGAGCAGCAGTATTTAAAGGTTGCATATTAGGGGGAAAATCTCTCTTCCAGGTTTTTATCTATCTATAAATGTCTGTGTGTGTGTACATATGTACGTCTGACGTCTGTAATGCACGTAACTCAAGAACCGTTCATCCCACCGACTTCAAATTCGAGACACACGTTCCACCCCCCCCACAGGGAGTGCAGTGCATGTTGTCGCGTCGGTCGGACCTACGGTTGTCCAGAACCGCCACAAAAGGCTTCTGCTCTGGACCTGATCACCTGATATGTATATCCAGCTGGCCTGTTGTGACATCACAACATTTCATATTTGGTCACGCTTGACACAGAACTCCATACAGTACCGGTATATGGGCATAAAAGGGACAAAGACAGATCGGTGTAACAGGTACTCTGACACAGGTACTACCGTTATCGCATAGTCTGGTGGGGCATTGATCTCCAACTTCCATCGTTACCGACTCTAGTTACTGACAAAAGGGCTGGCTTTTTCAGATTTGCCTCCCAGTCATAACTTGTTTTTAACCTCGGTACTTTAAGGCATAAGGCTCTATTAAATACCTCCCACTGAGTTGCAAGTGTTGTATTGTATTGTGCAGTATTTGCTCATGACAGGTATTTATTTTGATTAGGTGAGCAATCCTTGGACATGCCAGTATTGGACGAGACAATGAATGAGCCATCCTTGGATGAGCAAGCTTTGGACAAGTCAACGTACGAGCCATCCTTGAATGAGTCAGTGGACGAGCCAGAATTGGATGAGCCAGTGGACAAGCCTTCCTCGGAAGAGCCAACCTCAAAAGCGAAGGTCTCACAAGTAGGAAGTTCTAAAGTTAAGTCAGTCTGCTGTCCACAGTGTAGTCTCACAATGAGAGCAAAAAATCTGAAGAAGCATTTGCAGAGGAAACATTCACAAAACAAGGTTATGGCCATCGCACCAACATCCTGCAAAAGAAGTGAGCCCATGGACGACACAGAACCAGATATCCTCAAGCGGGCGAGGTGGACAGAGCCAGTGTTGCATACAGAGGGTGTAGTAAGCACAGATTGTGACGGCTGGAAAACATTCCACCCTCCTAACGGTGAGATGACGAAAATATTGGTGAAATGTTATCTAATTGCATACATTGATATTAGTCGGACAGGCCTGCTGGTGGAGATTTGCAGTTTTGCACTCATGATAACACCTCTAGTTTTAAGCACATTGGATGCTATTTAAGAAAGCCTTAAAATATTGGTGGCCTTTTTTGTGTCAGTATTATCCAAAACCTATAAGTTTACCTTTTACCTATGACCTACGTAAGTAGATCTAAGATCTATTTAAGCCTTGAAGAGATCTTCAACTGGCAGTATTTGAGAGCCTTATGCCTTAAAGTTTAAGCAAAGGCCTTAAAGTGTATGCCTTAAATTTAAAGCATAAGGGCTCCATTTTCGTCACGCGCTAAACCCCTTATCACTAAATGTCTTTGCCTTTTTTACTATTTTGAAGAACATTTTTGAATAGTTAAAATGGCCAGTCTCCAAGCTCACAATGTGTCAATGTAGATTGACTAGTTGAACTATTCAAAAATGTTTTTCAAAATAGTAAAAAAAGGCAAAGAAGTTTAGGGATAAGGGGTTTAGCGGTAATGAAAATGGAGCCCTATGGCTCTCAAATACTGCCCATTGGGGTTAGTTATTGTATTGTGCTAAATAAATCAAATCGGTTTATTTTGATTAGGTGAGACAGATTTAGACGAGCCAGATGACGAGCCAATGGATGAGCCAGTCTGGCACGAGCCAGCTTGGGACGAGTCGGTGGACAAGCTGTCCTCGGAAGAGACGGCCTCAAAAGAGAAGGTGTCACAAGTAAGATCTAAAGTGAAGTCAGTCCGCTGTCCCCAGTGTGGTCTCACAATGAATGCAAAAAATGTGAAAAAGCATTTGCAGAGGAAACATTCAAAAAGCGATATTATGGACATCACACCGACATCCCACAAAAGAAGCGAGGCCCTGGACAGCACAGATCTGGACATCTTCAAGCGGGTGAGATGGACAGAGGCAGCGTTGCACACAGACAATGTAGTCACCACCGCTCTGGCAGCAGCAATCTACCCTCCCAAAGGTGATCTGATGAAACGAATGGTGGAGTATGCATTCAACCGCAAGAAGCTGCCGGCAACATTACCTGAGGAAGTTCGGCGTGTAACCCATTATCCAAAGTCCTTGATTCCACCCGAGAAGCTGTGCTCTGTCTGTCCTGGAGCAGGTCCCCTGACTGACCCCATTCTCATAACTTCCAACGCCAGAATTGTCACTGCTGATGGTATTATTGAAGGTAAGTAGGTTCTTGATTTTGCTTGTGGGGACGGGGAGATCCATGCCTCTGCTTTTGACATCCATTCATATTTATGGCCGGTTTGGATAAGTTTTGTCCCTGCTTCTGGTCAGACTGAATTAAATATATTTTTTATATATTTTTAAATTGTTATTCAAAATTGGGGGAAGCTCACAATGCAGGCTTGAATTATAGCTTGAAGAAGTATAGAAGTAGTATACAGGTAGTGTTTGTTTTATTTTACTAAAATATTGACCTGTTCTTTCAGACATATCTACATACTGCAAAATGTGTTGCAAGTGCGGTATGTTCTACCGCTATCAGCAGTTTGAAGATGGACTACATAATTTCAATGACAGCATACTTCTTGGTCTTCACTTTTGTCTGTTTTTGAGGGCTCATCTTCAGGTTAGTATTTTCTTTACCTTCTGCTGCATTTACCTATTATTCAGTGTTTGTTCAACAACAGGGGTCTCCAGTCCCTTCAACTCAAACTGAAAAATACATTTTCTGGTAGAGATACCAGTTTCATCCAATCAGGAGAGAAGAGTTGAAATGATGAAATTAATAAACGATCAGTCATAATCTTTGTGGGGGTCTCTCTCATTGGATGAAATTTGAAACCCACCTGAAACACGTATTTTCAGGAATCGGGACATCAATTTATTTTCCAATCAGGGGGAGAAGTCACACCGGATAAAGGATAAACTAGTGAAATTGGAAGTGATCACACAAAGAAATGGACAAAATTGGAAATGAAACACTATACAATTTAAGATGATACATCTCCTGATTGGCTGAGAATGAGAGACAGGGAGAAGAACCTTTAGTTTTACCAAAAACAATATCACATACCCTATGGGACCATCTCCAAGGAGAGCAGAGTGAATTCTCTGCATTCTCATGGATTCAAGTTCTCGGTCGCCACAACCAATTTTAGTCATTTGGATTCCTTAGCATGATTCTACGCAATCATGTCGAAAGTCATGTCATCAACGAAAATACAAGCGCCTTTTTCGGTTAGACATTTGAAGTGGTCAAACTAGCAATACAATAAAAGTTAATTCTTCCAGAAAACGCTAATCTGATATTTCATAAAAAAAAGGTTAAAGCCTAATCCCTTATTTCTGCAACTGGTTGGTAGTATGGCTATGCAAATTGAATGTGAAACACAGGCAGCACTAGTTTCACGCCGTTTCACAAATCACAGATTAGGACTTTACAAAACTATTCAGTCAGGTCATTTTGCTATAAACCATGCATGCCAAATGTCTCTTGAAATTTTCAGAACAATCAATCTATTGGAAGTCTTCTTCAGACTCTGGAGTACCTCACAAAAATGCAGTTCCCCTCGGCTGAATCAATTAGTCATGCGTATCTGCACTTTGAGGCACTTTCCAATCATGACTACAGTTACAACTGTGTGCGCTGTGGGGACCATCCACCAGTTGTCATCATGGATCTCCACAAAAAAGGAGTGTTCAACATGTCAGGTACTGTTGACCGTCTGTCCCATGAAGCAGTAGCTTCCAAATGCTGTTGCCAACAAGTCCATGTTGTGGTTGCCACCACTGGTGTGTGAATGTGGGAAGTGAGGACGCTGGCGTCAACTGTTCGCCACTTCACCTCCCAATGTATGAATGAATGAACCATTATAAGCGCTTTGAGTAAGCACGTTGTGCATAGAAAAGCGCTATAAAAATGCAATTCATTATTATGTTTGCCTTGAGATTTTGTTAAACTCAATTATTAACTGTAATATATACACAACTATACAAAAGGTGATTTCATAATTTGCAGTATCTACTTGGAGCGCACTAAATTCCCCAAAACTGACAAAAATATTTTAACCACTTGAAAAAACCTGGAGTCACTATTTTGTCATTCTCCTCGCCAGGCCGAAGTTGTGTCAGACAATGTTTTGCACCCTGTCCATCCGTCAGTCTGCGAGCAGCTAATCACCGGCACTGTTGACCCGATTGTAGAAAAACAGTTCACACACATCCCCATGGTGCCTGGCAAAACAACTGTTAAAAAAAAAAAGGAGCTCAGGTCTTGGGATTTAAAAGAGAAAACTACAAGCACTTTTATTTATGAAAACAATTCAGATATTTTCTGGCAGACCACCATCACCACCTGCACACATGGAATGGTGGCTCAGGGAGCATTGCAGAGGGTTCTGCCACAGACAACACTAGATCATAGTAACGGAGGTTCTGTCCAGCCATGCAGATAGATGTCAGAAATCAGAATCATGTTCTGTAGAGAGAGTGAGGTTAGGCTTGTGTCACAATCATTTTTACTTAATATCAGAGAATAGCAGAATGTACAGCAGAGACTATGCTTACGTGGTGAGGCTCACGGCTCCGTGTCAGATGCAGAATCGTGCTAGTAGTGGATGTTGAATCTGTAGTTAGATGGTCTAGTACCTTCCAGGTCGCGTTCGTTATGTACGTGATCTGCGGGCCGTCCGGGTAAATTAGCATAATCCACAGTCTCTGGAGCTGGGCGGGTGGTAGGCCTTACTTCTGGTGGTTGGGCCACCACTTCTGGGTAATAATACCAGTAATAGGACCACCAGTACCAGTCATCGTATTCATCCTGGGGTGTAGCTGGGTAGACGTGGACACGCTCAGGTTCTGCAGGTGGGTACATGTCAGCAGGCTCAGGTTCTACTGGTGCGTAGACGCTAGTAGCCTCATAAGGTTCTCCAGGTGGGTAGTACCAGTAAGTGGACACGACAACAGGGGTAAGGCGATAGCCGGTGTGGGTTGGTCCTTCAGGATAATGTGGCTGTTTGGGGATGCTGCGAGGAACAATCTTGTTTAGTTGAGAAGAAGAACCTCCTGTGAACAGAGGTTAAACATTTAGCCTGAAGTTAAACATTACTGATCTGGTGAACTAGTCTGATGTGTAGGGCAAGGGTTCCCAAACTCTCCAGGCTGCGAGACCACCCAAAAATAAATATCGTTTGAAATGGGGAACCACATTAACTTATGCTAATCATTCGGGGGACGCAATAGAAATTCAGGACCCTGTGGGAACCACTGTGTGCATGTAAAGTGGGAAATGTGTGCACCTTTTCGTGGCAGACCGTAGCAGAATCCAATGCTGACCAGCAGAAAAAAACTCCAGGACACCCTGAAACAGAAGACATATTGAATGAAAAAATAAAATCACACACACACGCAGCCCCCTCTTCCCCCCCGGTTAGTGAACCCCCATTAGCCTCAATTCCACGAGTGTTCTCTGCTGATTGGATGGAAATGGGTATACCTGAAAGTACACCGTTTACTAAAGAGCTGACAAAAGAGAAGAGAAGAGAAACAAAAGCTTGGCAGATTGAAAGAGGATAAGCTTGGCCTAGAGCTGCAATGTTGTTTAGTTTAACATTGTTTAATACAAGCAGATCGCAGATGCAAATTGAATGAGTAGGGAGTCAATGGAGGGTATTGCAACTCTAGATTCATCCCATTATATATTTAAAAAAAATATAGAGTTGCAAATTGTGGCTAGATACCCCTCTTACTGAATAGCATTTATTTATAACCATCAGAATATAGGGACTAACAAAATGTATCAATATCACATCGTATTTAAGGTATCACTAATAAGGAACTTGTAACTCATCTGTGTTGACAAAGTACAGATTACACCTGAAGTAAACCAAGCCTTGGAGTAATATCCATTGTCAGGTTAGCAGCAGCATCCCCTAAAACCCAGTTAACCCCACCATGATCCCTGGCCACGGTAGGGTTCCATCATGATGGCCAATCTTGTAGATTACAAGTTTAGAGCTTGTTGATTGGAATTTCTTTGTTTTTTAAATTCACATATTTTCAAAATTGTACAGTATACAGGTTCAGCACAACACAGCAGCAGCATCTCAAAATGTACATATAGCCAGTCCAAGAAACATAACAGAATATAATATACAGAAAATTAAAAACAGGAAATAGGAATCCATCCATTTCCATCCAAGTCAGTGTTCATTTAAGGTCCATATAGCTCCAGAAACCATCCCATGTCTCCTTCATGTTGCTTTCCCCATTTACCCTGCCCAGCATGGCATTTTCATTGTTGATATACAAAGTAAATTAGTATTTAAAGGTAGCATAAGTGGTTTTCTTTGATAAAACACAACCATATGTTTTTATTAACTCCATAGCCTATTCTGCTCCATATTGTGATCAGTGTTTGTTCAGCAACAGTGTAAAAAGGCTCTATATTGTGATAATCATTGCTAGTCACTATAGCAATGATTATAGTGTGTTCAGTAACACAGGTCTCACTGTCTCTCCAGTTCTTTATAAAAGAAAACATTCAGGTGGGTTCTTTCTCCCGTTTGGCTAAAATGGTATGAAAATACATTTTCTATTGAGCTGGAGAGAGACAGGGATAACCCCATCACGGAACACTAAAGCAATATGGAGCTATATTCAATAGTTACTTTACCAACATACCTCAAAGCCAGTTCCAGAGCCATCTCTAGCAGCCTCAGCACAGCTCTGCTCCCTGAACTTGTGTGTTGTCTTTTTAGAACAAAATGCTCCTTAAGTTGAATTGACCTAATGGCACACACCTGTTGCTCAGCCCCAGCACACCTGCAGTGTTAGCCCAGTGTTGCCATGTCTGCTAATTATAAGCGACTTTGGGCTTGTTTGGACTTTTTAATCCCCCGAGCAAGCAGGCTCTCAGCTCAATGGTAAAAATGTAAAAATGTCAGCACTTAAGCAGGAAACCAAATTCAAATCTGTACTGGGGTAGAAGAGAAAAGTTGCATAGTGCTGCTTTAACGATTTGTCAATAGCAAAAATAACTACACAATTCAGCACTTTGAGCTTGTAGCTGCCTATTTTTTTAGTTTGTCTACCTAGATGTTTTTTACCTTTGTTATGACATGCCGAGACTAACCTAACCTCCCACTACCATGGGGCACTCACCAAGTCACCTAAACCTAACCCTCTCTCAACCCGTAACGCATGGTCGAACTAACGGGAGGTCGGACTAATGGGCAGTCCCCATGGTTGACTTATTCAACTTTTTACTAGGCATTAGAAAACACCAGCTCCTTTCCCTTGTTTGTTTTCATATGGGGGACAGCATTTGTGTGGTCATTTCACGATATAAGGTATTTGTAGAGACTGAGGGCTACAAGGGAGAAATGCACATCGAGGACTTTTGAGTATACTGTTAACATAATTGCCAACCTGCTTACATCAGGCCGGGATTGTGAGGAGCAAGTATACGAAGATATGGTTGAAAGTGGGTCAAATGCTCCTTTAGACCAGAGGTGGATTCCAATGCGTTCTAAACCAATAGTTCTTAATGAAAAGGTTTAATACAGCTACTTTGAGAACTCTTAAATTACACCTTTACACCCCATAAAAACCCTTGAATTCATGGAGATTTGTCACATTCCTAACTTCTGATGACCAGCAGAGACTCTTGAGTCACCTATTGACCGATGACCCGGTCATCAAATTGTCAGAAGAAAATAAATGGATCAAAACAACGAGACGCCGACAGAACACAATTTAATTTTTAACAAAAAATAAATAAAAGGAGCTCAGATCTTATTTAAAAGAGAAAACCACAAGCACTTTTATTTATGAAAACAATTCAGATATGTTCTGGCAGAGTCACCACCACACATGGAATGGTGGCTCAGGGAGCATTGCAGAGGGTTCTTTTTCTGTCACATAGACAACACCAGATCATAGTAATGGGGGTTCACCGTATTCTCAGATGGGTCCAGCCATGCAGGGACTGTGGTCCATGAATGTAGGACGAGGGCTGAGCAGGCAATGCAGATACATCTGGGATGTCAGAATCATGTTCTGTAGAGACAGTGAGGTTAGGGTTGTGTCACCATCATTTTCACTTTATTATCATCATCATTCAATTCAATTTAAGTTGTTGTTCATCTTTTTTGTATAGTGGGAATCGCCATGTCTACTAGCTTAGCTTGGAGATCAGCCATTACTATTAAAACATGTTTTCCATTAAAAATAAATAAACAGGATGATCATGTAAAAATTCAGATGATCGCAAATTAAATTGCGATTATACAATGTTTAATAATCCTACATGTGGCAGCAGAATGTACAGCAGAGAATGTACAGCTTACGTGATGAGGCTTACGGCCGCGTCAGATCAGTAGTGGATGATGACGCTGTAGTTAGATAGTTCAGTACCAATCAGGGAGTCTTCACGATGTCTGTAATCTGTGGGCATTGCGGGTGCCCTAGAGTGATCTGGGCCCTCTGGGGGCCGTGGGGCTGAATCTGGGACTGTGGTCTCAGTCTCTGGAGCTTCCACAGGGACAGCGGGGCTTGCCTTATCTTTCGTAGAGACCGTAGGGCTTACTTCTGGTGCACGATGGGCCACCAGTTCTGGGTAATAATAATAATACCAGTAATAGGACCACCAGTACCAGTCATTGTATATATCATGCGGGGTAGCTGGGTAGACGTGGGCAAGCTCAGGTTCTGCAGGTGGGTAGATGCCAGCATGTTTTCCAGGTGGGTAGACGCTAGCAGGGTCATAAGGGTTTCCAGGTGGGTAGACGCTAGCAGGGTCATAAGGGTTTCCAGGTGGGTAGACGCTAGCAGGGTCATAAGGGTTTCCAGGTGGGTAGACGCTAGCAGGGTCATAAGGGTTTCCAGGTGGGTAGATGCCAGCATCAGCATGTTTTCCAGGTGGGTAGACGCTAACAGGGTCATAAGGGTTTCCAGGTGGGTAGATGCCAGCATCAGCATGTTTTCCAGGTGGGTTGGAGCTAGCAGGCTCTGCAGGTGGGTAGACGCTAGCAGTACCACAGTACCAGTAAGTGGACGCAACAACAGGGGCAAGGAGATAGCCGGTGTAGGTTACTGGTCGGGGGATCAGGCGAAGTGAAAGCAGGGGGTCTGC
>OOFJ01002166.1:0-10999 GCA_900323375.1 Benthosema glaciale | reverse complement strand
CTAGCAGGGTCATAAGGGTTTCCAGGTGGGTAGACGCTAGCAGGGTCATAAGGGTTTCCAGGTGGGTAGACGCTAGCAGGGTCATAAGGGTTTCCAGGTGGGTAGACGCTAGCATCAGCATGTTTTCCAGGTGGGTAGACGCTAACAGGGTCATAAGGGTTTCCAGGTGGGTAGATGCCAGCATCAGCATGTTTTCCAGGTGGGTTGGAGCTAGCAGGCTCTGCAGGTGGGTAGACGCTAGCAGGTTTTCCAGGTGGGTTGGAGCTAGCAGGCTCTGCAGGTGGGTAGACGCTAGCAGGTTTTCCAGGTGGGTTGGAGCTAGCAGGCTCTGCAGGTGGGTAGACGCTAGCAGGTTTTCCAGATGGGTTGGAGCTAGCAGGCTCTGCAGGTGGGTAGACGCTAGCAGTACCACAGTACCAGTAAGTGGACGCAACAACAGGGGCAAGGAGATAGCCGGTGTAGGTTACTGGTCGGGGGATCAGGCGAAGTGAAAGCAGGGGGTCTGCTTCAGAATAACGTGGCTGTTTGGAGATGCTGAGAGGAAGAGTCTGGCTTAGTTGAGAAGAAGAACCTCCTGTGAACAGAGGTTAAACATTACTGATCTGGTGAACTAGTCTGTTGTGTAGGGCAAGATTTCCCAAACTCTCCAGGCTGCGATTCCCCCCCCACTGTGTGCATTTAAACTGGGAAATGTACCTATTTGTTGCAGAGGGTAGCAGAATCCAATGCTGACCAACAGAAAACACATCCAGGACACCCTGTAACAGAAGACATTGAATGAAACATCTCTCACACCCACACACCAACATACCCACACACAGTTAGAGAACCCTCATTAGCTTCAATTCCATGAGTGTTCTCTGCTGATTGGATGGAAATGGGTATACTAGGGATGTAAATTATCGGTTAAAGCATTAACAGTTAATTGATACGTTTTGATAAGGTTATCGATCAACCGGTTAGGTGATAAGCGGCATTTTGTAAAAGAAAAGGAAAAATCTTAATTTCCATCAACGTCTAAAATAGAAATCTACATTTAGCTGATATACCAAATATACAAAATGCATATTATATTCCTTAATCAAATATGACCATTAACAATACAGGGCCAGGCAATGGCATCTTTGAATGCGTGTTCCTCAGCCACACACACACACGCAGACAGCATTCCTTTCACAGAAAAACACCCAATAATAGAACCGCATAATTTTTGATTAATTCAATAATTGTTAACTGTTAACGACTAACTTCTTAGACGATTAATCAATTTTGGATTAATCATTAACATCCCTAGGGTATACCTGAAAGGGCATCGTTTACTAAAGAGCTGGAGAAACCCTATCCGCAATTTGCAACTCTGATTGTTTTTATAATGGGATGAAATACCGGTAGCTCATAACATGTCGAGTTCACAAGTATCTGGGCACTCTCAAGCAGAAACGATGCAGGACAACAGCGGGACAAAAATATGATATATCCATAATAATTTTGAGTTGTATTCTTGTTAGGTTGTTTACATTTGCGCTGTGGTACAGCTTCAATATGTTACCAGTCTCGCGTTGATCCTGCCAGATTAGCGACCACGTACGGCCGCATATAGCTCCGAGCAGATTGAAAATACATTTTCTATTGAGCTGGAGAGAGACAGGGATACCCCCATTACTGAACACTCTAAAAGCAATATGGAGCTATTCAATAGTTACTTTAACAAACATACCTCAAAGCCAGTTCCAGAGCCATCTCTAGCAGCCTCAGCACAGCTCTGCTCCCTGAACTTGTGTGTTGTCTTTTTAGAACTGAATGCTCCTTAAGTTGAATTGACCTAATGGCACACACCTGTTGCCCAGCCCCAGCACACCTTCAGTGTTGGTCCAGTGTTGCCATGTCTGCTAATAATAAGTGATTTATCCCCCGAGCAAGCAGGCTGTCAGCTCAATGGTAAAACATTTACAATTTTCAGCACTACCCCATCTGGGGTAGAAGAGAAAAGTTGCATAGTGCTGCTTTAACTCTGTTTGTCAATAGCAAAAATAGCTACACGCTCAAAATGTAGCACAATTGGGACTGTGTCTATGTTCCCTCAGCTCTATTACTAACCCTATCTCTAACCCTAACCTCCCACAGTGTACTCACCTAAACCTAACCTTAACACTATGAGGGAACCTAGAGCTGAGGGAACATAGAAATGACCCCGCACAATTCAGCAATTTTTGAGCTTGTAGTTTGTAGCTGGCCTATTTTTTAGGAATCTTTTTTTCCCACCTTTTCGTTATGACATGCCCAGAATAGGACTCTATGGTTCATGTGGTTAAGTTATTAAACATTTTATTATAGGCATTAGCAAACAAAAATAAACGTAAGCTCACCAATCACCACCACAACCTTTCCCTTGTTGAGAAAGATGTGCAATATATTGAGTTTTCATATGGGGGACAAATGGCATTGCATTTCTGTGTGGTGGTCATGTTAATAATGATATCATTTTGGCATTTGTAGAGACTGACCTGAAAGCACCACCTGAGAGCTACAAGGGAGAAGTGCACATCGAGGACTTTTGGGATTCCGTTACCAAACATATGATTGCCAGAGGGTTTCTTATTAGTAAGTAGTGCAAGACTGATTTGCAGCCGTGGTGAATTATTGCTCTCCCATACCTGCTATTAAATTAAATTACACAATCACAGGAGATAGAAGATAGGGTCCAGTCATTATATGAACTTTTTAATTGATCGTTCGGTATTGGTGACGAAAGAGATTACAGTTGACTTCACTGAACGTTGTCGTTCTGTCTGTTGCATTAAAGGTAATGAAGAGAATCCTTTCAAGGTCCCTCCATCCTTTGAATCCTGGGCTCCATGGATTGGTCCCAAGACCAGGAGGTCTTCGGTTGTGTTGAACACTGAGTTCCACAAGCTTCATGCAGCCCCTGATAAAGAGCCACAACTGCACGTGACAGAGAATCATCTTGTAGATGAGCTCGTGAATCAGGAGGTAGCGAACATTATCTACGCTCTGCGTTATCCCCATTTACAATCGTGAAAATGATGAAACGCCATTGAAATTGAACGTGTATGCTCTTTATTAACCAGGTTGAGGTGGCTCGAATGCTCTGTAAGGAGTGTGGCCTGGACACCGCTGGCTCGATATTGGACCTTGTTCTACGACTGAAGGATGGGATGCGCTCAAGAGCGACCTACAATAAAGTCTTTGAAAAGATCTGGGGTGCATCAGGTATTATTTTCCACCACTGAACATTATGTGTTTTAAACATATACTTTTTAATTGTTGTCCAGCTGAGGCCTCTACTTGGCCCACTGCTTTTTTCCCCCTCTACAACAAACTTCTGAAAATAGATTCAACACTTTGTGAGCTTGTAGATCTGGTATTTTTGTAGAATGTTCACAGGCCCAGGTTTGGGATGTGAGGGTTCATGAGGTTAAAGTATGTGTCAATGTATGTATGTTTCCAGGAGGATGGGCAGCTCTGCTTTGCCCATGTGGCATTGTCTACAGCTTGAAGGTTCTGCTCAAGGGAGAAAGCCCGCAGGATTTCGCGGATCTCCTCCTGTCATGGCAGCACATTCCGAACGTTTGTGTGTACGACTTCGCGAGAGACCTGGCCAGGCACACCAACTGGAGACAGCCAGAGCGCATGCCCTTCAGTCCACACGAGGGTCAGCTGTTGCACCCGACTCCGGAAATCATCCGAGACGCCAAAGAGGGGAGAATCCACGTCAATCTCCCCTGGCTGTCGGAAAGAAAGAATCCTCCTGACGTGGACTGTCATCCATGCACGGGCTCTTCAGAACGTTACGTTCTAAGTAACGGATTCCACGACAGAGAGAGCGACCCGAAGGACGTTCTGCGACGTGTGAGTTTGGTGCCACAGCTGGCTCCGCTCCTCAACACACGGGTGGTGGAACAGTTTTTCGACCACATGAGAGAGGCTGATTATTTCCTGAGTGACACGGCGTCAGAAACCTACATGTTTCTCTTGAGAAATGTCTTGCATCACAGAAATATGAGGCTGAACAAGGAGACGGCTGTACTCATCAGCAAGCACGCGTTGGAGGAACAGCAGCCATCTGCGGCATCGCAGACCAGCCTGACGTGCAGTTATCGCCTCATCACTTTGTAGCTGGAGTTTTCATTGCGAACGCAGTGAGCCCTTACTATGTAACCCAGGCAGAACATGTCTGTCTGTGTGTGTGTATGTGTCTGTCACACCGTGGTGTCACGCCACCAGAGGGCGCAGTTACACCAAACCAAATATACAATGGTGTGTCATGTCATGGTGTTTACAAGTTACTGCTGTAGATGATGTGGAGGTTGAACTAATAGTTGACAATGGACCAAAGCTGAGAAAAACTAAATAAAACTTTTAATTAGAGTAATACTATGAAACAGTTTCACTACATGGCAAGTATGCAAGTGTTGGAAATGTGTGTACAAAGCTGTAGTTGTCAGTAGTACATCATTTTGGACACTAGGTGGCAGTGTACTACTGTATGCCTACCAATTTGCCATACATGTGGGGGAATAAGAAAATGTTTAAGTTTAGGAAAGGGTTTGGTTAAGGCAAAGATACAAGAATTGCATTGATTCTGAAACATTGAATGGAGTTGAGGGCTTATAAATCAATCGGGTCATTCCATGATATGAGTACAATATGGCATTTCTATTTTCAGATAACCTCACAGTATTTGATATTGTATCATTTAAAACATGTTAAACTTAACCAGAAATTGTAACTTTGGTGGTGGTCTTTTATTCTTATTCAATACTTTAGCTTGACTAGGAATTCAAATATTTAAATCAAAGTAACAATTAAACCGTCTCAGGGTGTATACCCCCTAGCTGTCACAACAATATGGACAATATTAGTATTATATAGCTCTGTCAAGTTGTTTATCCCATTCTGCTAAAGTGATACATTCATTCTGTTTGAGCCAGAATAGAGAAAAGTCAGTTGTCATAGCACTCTGAGATTCCCTGTGGATGAAAAGTGCAATACAAATAAAATTATTATTATTATTACGGTATTATTATTATTATTATGCGTGTGACATCATCATACCCAGAAGTGGAACGGGAACGCCTGCTGAGTGGGAAAAAAAATATTTCTTTGGCCTTGATAGCCCATACATGCAAACAGAAAAGTCCTATCTGATTGCATTAAACAACGTTAAACGGCATTTAACTCCCTTTGCCAAGTCACTTCGCCATTCGATTTCCCCTTCACTTTATGCATGTGCACAACCTCTATTACATCTCTAACACCGGTGAAGGCTACCGGTGAAGGTGCCATATCTATGGTGCCTTTTGATCAAGGTCTGCGGCTCAGTATGGCCCTCAGTTTCCTACGGAACATCTTGCACAGGAATATGTGGATGAGTGGATCCAGACACACGTTTGTGGTTGACAGCCACAAGGTGGTCTCCTTGACGATGAAGATGGCGTTCTCTGAGCTGCAGTCGTTTGCTGTGTTTCGGGTTTGGCTCAGTGAGTAGGGAACAAGGGCAATGTAGAAGGGGGCAAAGCAGATGGAAAAACACTGCTACCACCACAAAGCCTGTTGCTTTGGTTCTGCGACTGGTCGCTTCAGAGCTGCTCCTGGAGGCTTTGTAGGACTTGTACACTGTCCTGGCGATGGAGCTGTAGCAGACCACCATCAGAGTCAGCGTGCCCCAGAACAACACCTGGACACAATACATAAACAGAAAGTGTTCACTTAACTTTACTTCCACAATAATTTCTTTTGCAGTTAGTTAAAGGACAATTTCACCACTTTTCAACCTATAATTGGTCCTCACTATGTTCATGATAAAATAGCACAATGTTTTTGTCAAGTCTGTGTCTTATAGGAGGGCTGTGAGCAGTTCAGAAATGCATCCACCTGTGACATCAATTCAATTCAATTTTATTAAAGTGTCAAATCACAAAAAGTTGTCTCAAGAAGAAGAAAACTGACAAAGATCCACCCATGGCAAGCAATATTGCGATAGTGGTAACGAAAAACTCCCCCTTAGGAAGAAACGTCAGTTGTGCACAAACTGTGGGGCAGCATGCACAGTCTGTCCATGGACATTTGCCGTTTGTCTCGTGCCGTGTATAATGCATGCACGAGACAAACCGCAAATGTCCATGGATAGACAACTCATTCATGGATGGTTCATCCACGAAACATCCACAAAAAGTGTTGATAATGTGTCCATGGCAACGGTCACCATACTTTACTTTATGATGTTGTGTGCCAACAACTTGCCTGGCTATGCCGTACAAAATAAATAAATAGACCATTATGACTTTGGTATCCCCCGAGTGAGTACCGGTAGTTTAGCTTTGCATTATTAAAAACACGCTGTAGTCAGCAGTCATATAAGTCATTCTCAAAATACTACATTTTGTTGGGTAAAATACTACTCAAATGGGGACTGGTTGTCTGAGTATTGGAACCCAATTGGAAGCCACAGTGCTGTCCAGTATGAAAAAAAAAATCACACCCGTGTGAACTGAGTGGTGTGAGGTCTTATACGGACTTCTTTTTGATATATACATCTTCCAAATGGGTCCCATATCAGGACATCTTCAGGACATCTTTTCAAGATGATCCAATACTTGTGATTGATTCTCTGATTGCATCCCCTTTTATACGCACTGTCCAGCACTGGTCTGATGTAACGTTTTACGTACTAGTCTTCACATGACTCTTATGTAATGATTCCTACCCGTTTGAACTCAAATGACTTCATACCTGTCTACGGTGGACAGGGTGTGACACGGGACGTTTCGAGTCCACACCAAGTTTGTCCACACCAAAGCTGGTTATAGGAGTGGTGTTTCACACCACTCAAAAACAAGATGTCTACATCCCTGACATATGAGAGCAGTATAATGAAGAGAGCCTTCATTACAGTCATGATAACAAGCATGGATCAATCATTTCTATTGATTGATTGTTTTATTCACACAGTACATAGAATGGGTACATTTCAAATGGAAGCACAAGTCAATACAAAAAGTGCTACAAGGACGTAGAGAAATTATCATTCTGAATACTTAGTACTTATCACTAGGGCATTGATTGGCTCCTGTGTAGTATGCATATGCCTGGCTGCTGGCAACAGCAGCAGTTAGACAGCTGTTACCTTACCTGAACAAAGTAGGCAGATCCCTCATACCAGATCAGACCAAGCTTGTTCTTCAGGGAGGTGCACTTGAACTTGACTACAGATGGCGGCGGTGGCTTGTCAGCCAGGATGGTGTTTGGCAGCGCTAGAGACAACATCACCACCCAGACAGTCGCACTCAGCACCTGACCAACCCTGACCTTCTGCAGAGCACAGTTCCCAATTGGCCGGACTATCTTCAGGTAGCGGTCTAAGCTGATGAGGCCCAGGAAGGGAATAGTGATGTTCATGGACAGGTAGAACAGAACGGACGAGTAGCGACAGTAGAAGGCACGCAGGCGCCAGGATCCCACACCAACATCCTCAAGCACCCTCACAGGGATGGTCACAATCATAAGCAAGTCTGCCACCACCTATTGGAAGAAGAACCACATCATGAATCACTTTATGTTTATTATTTTTGTGTGTATGCATGTTTGCAATGACAACTAGAACTGCACTCTGTCGAGTGCCAACTCGCGCATTGTACACAAGCAGGCCATACCTGGCCTACTTGTGTGCGAGCAGAGCAAGCGAGCAGAGTGCACCTTCAATAGATCTGGCTTTATTGACCAAGGGTTCTACCATCACTACCCACATACATGAGAAGGCTTGGACATGTCCTGAGAATGGAGCAGGACCACATCACAAAGGTGGCCTTAAGATGGACACCACCAGGCAAGAGAAAACCTGGAAGGCCCTAAAACCACCTGGCGCAGAACAGTGACACAGGACAGGAGCTGGAACAGATGAACCTGTCCTGGGGAGAGAGAGGCGCAACATGCTGCCAGGGATCGGATGCAATGGAGAGCGTTCATTGAAGCCTTATGTCCCAAAGAGGACAAAGAGGAGTAACTGTAACTAACCCATATACATGTACATGTACACGCGTTACCCACTACCCACCCAGCACCGAAAGGTATCTTAATTACATCACCATTACATCACCATCTACTCCAGCCAATCAATGGTTAGGGTTAATTGACCACCCATTTCACCCGCTCGCTCTGCTCGCGCAAGTAATATATATTTCCAGTGCAAATCCATTCACTCACCACATTTTTCAGATAGACCCTTAATGTGGAGTTAGCGGGGATGGTGAAGAAAATCCATGCAGCCAGGCTGTTCAGTGCCAGAGCCAATACAAAGAGGATACCGTATATGCAGGGCAAGACCACAGCGGTCACCCTTGTGTCTCGAATGCACTCTGTGGAGTTATTATTGGATATTGTGGCGTTCATCTTCACAACCTTGATGCGCCTTGAGAGTGAGAAGGAGTTCAGAGAGATTACATTCACTATGTGAGAGAGAGAGATGAGAGATGAAACACTAAATGCACGGTGGATGGGTAATGTTCCAACAATAAAGAGCTGTACTTTGTAGACTTATCTTGATTGATTGATTGATTGATTGATTGATTGAATGCTTTATTAACAGTTTGCAGATTTAAGGCTCAATACAGGGTCTGCTAAGGTGATTTAAACCCCAAGAAAGCCTATGGCTTGTTTCCATTGGGGCCCTTCATATTCAATCAGAACATTAATGGCATAAAAATAATAATTAATATGTACAGTAAAGCAGGAGGGGCTTTGACTTTTTAGTGTTGCCAGTAAGTGGTCTTTGACAGCGTTAGTCTATGTATTTAGAATATTTAGATTTACCGTTGTCACCTTCTATACCTTCTTCTATCAGTTTTCAACTGATTGTGAATGAAGGACCACCCGCCCTGACTTAGAATCAACCTGGGGACCACCGTTCTGTTGGGTGGAGATATGGGCTAAAATAGTGCTTCTGTAACACTTGCTATGCGTCCCACGTCTATACATCCCACTGTTTCTCATCCACTGGCCCATGCATTGACAACTAATAATTATCTAATAATGATGACTCAGCCATGACATCCGGTCTTGACTTGTCAGTAAATGACTGGATGGACAGTCATCTTAGGTCACCAAGTCATTCAGTTCATTGGTCAGAATTTGTTCTCAACTAATAGAAAGATTAATGTTTTTTTAAATTAACAAATCCATACATTACTAAATGAATGGTCAGGGTCTCAGGGACCACATGCAATACGTCCACGGACCACCTGTTGAAAACCCTTGTTCTTATACTTTAAAATAAATATATATTTACACAGCAGTGGAACAAACATGTACACAGCATCATTAATGCAGTGATAACATTAGTTTTGGATAGTATATCACTCAGGTCCCCCAGACATGAAAAGAAATGTAATTGTAAGCTATAGTTTCTGCACTGAAAATTAACTTTTATTCAGTATTTTGTGTTGCTTAAATATAGTTTACAATTTGAGTTGCCTACCAGGGTCTTCTGCAGTAGACGCTTTCCTTCTCAGCTTCCTGTTCCGTGGCCGCCTGCTAGCTCGTCTCCCTCTCAGTGACTGTTGATTGATGAACAGAAAGACTTGCCAAAAATAGTGACACAAATCTATGACACAAATCTATGAACTATAAACCCGTGGGCAGACTCCATCCGGGGCAATTAAGGAAATAATAACAAGAAATAAAAAGTATTTCTCTGCACATTTAAAACAGCGTTTACAACTGGCTTACATTTTTCTTTTAGTCAAATTATATATTCCATTTGTTATGTTATTTAATGTTTTTTGTTGAGGACCACAATGGAATGGACCCTTTTGGCTTTATTGTGCTTTTGTGCTCTTTTTTTTGTCACCAAATAAAAAGCAATCAATTAATCAATCAATCAACATATTTACATTTTGTTATTTAAATAATGTGCATAGACTATGTGGAAGTAGGTTTAGGTTACTATACTTCCCTTTACTGAAAGCAATTTTTGTGCGTGTCCATAACCAGAAACTATTCTGGTTTGTGTGCATGCAGCGTGTGGGTGTATTGCGGTAACATCCTGTCCCCCAGAGTGTAATTTTAGCAATGCAAGCTTTAAGCCTTAACCACACCAAAGGGTCTTGCAACAACTCCTTTCAACATGCAACTCCTTGCAACTACTTGCAACCATCAATCCTAATGGAAGTTGCAAGGAGTTGCATTGGTGTGGTTTGGGCCTAGCTTACACACAACATTATGCTGTAAAGTGATTTGATTTTCATTGATTTACCATTAGAGGTCCTGGTCCATCCCTTAAGGTCCCTTAAGGTCTGTAGTCACGTGGGCCTACAGGCCAGGTGGATACACATACACAGCCTACATGTACTGGCTTTATTGCGTTGTGTGAGTGTGATATAAGCATAATAAAAGTAGAACGTGCATCAAACGTGAAGTAGACTCAGGCAAATACTGCGGCATGGTCATGCTGGACCTCCAAAAGGCGTTCGACACGGTCAATCACTCAATTCTCCTGGACAAGCTGAAGGCGATCGGCTTTGATAATGCATCATTAAACTGGATGAAATCCTACCTGGAGGGAAGAGTACAAATGGTTGACATCAAAGGAACCATGTCCTCTCCCCTCCCAGTGAACTGTGGGGTTCCTCAAGGAAGCATCCTAGGGCCGTTACTGTTCCTACTTTACATTAACGACATGAATGCTGCCTGTAACTGCAAATTGTTCCTGTTTGCTGACGACTCAGCTCTCCTGATCTCGGGGGAGGACAAAATGCAGGTTGAGGAAGCTCTCAGTTCTGAACTAGCCAAAATCCAAACATGGCTTATTGATAACAAACTCTCACTACATCTTGGCAAAACTGAATCCATTCTGTTTGGGTCCAAACATGCTCTCAGTAAAGTAAAGGGAAATGACTTCAAGGTCAAAGTCGGCGACATAGTAATCTCCAGCAAAGAAGAGATTACATATCTCGGCTGTATTCTCGACAAAAAAATGACAGGT